>PVIR01010572.1:0-49560 GCA_004026965.1 Petromus typicus | reverse complement strand
ACAACATTTTATGTTCTGTATGTGTTAGCACTGTATGCTTCAGAAGACACGAGGACAGCATGGCAGATTACCTATAAACAACCCTGCCTCCCAGGGACCCCTTCTATTATAAGAATTTTTTACCCCAGAAGCTGAGTCATTTAGCGAGCTGTTAGACTCAAGGAATGCTCCTCACCTAAAAAGCCCTCCAGAAGAACATATTCACTCTTACCTTCCACTTTGCATAAGAACCATTGCAGTGCCAAACACACTGGTAAACCAGGTAAGACAATCAACTTGCCACCAAGTCAGCAGTGTCCAGCAGGCCTAATGTACTGGCAAACAGGGCTTGAAAAGTTGGGCTGCACCAGCCCTATGCAGTCTCCTCCCACAGCTTTGCTGCTCACCAGGAAACCTCTTTGCTGATGTACATGTGTTGCATGGCCTTAGGAACTCCATACAAGTTTGTCCATGATCGGGCACGGTTGGTGCTCAGTCAAACACAGCAAAACTCTTTCTCCTTCCTGATGTTTTCTTCTTTGTAAGGGAGGGTTGTTATTGTGACAGTAGAGTTTCCTCTTTATCTAAAAGAAGAACTTAATCAGATACTTGGGCTGGGAAAGATGAAAAGGATGTGGATAGCTCAGACTCTTACTCCTTCCTCTTGGCAGCAGCTTTATCATATAAATCATACATTACCTCTTCTGCTTCTGCCAGAGTTTGGTTCAACCTGTCTACTGTTGGGTGTAAAATCAGGAAAAACAGTGGGATTTTGTCCTCTGTCGAACTGATCCTACCCTAGTACATGCCACACATTTCCTGGCTCATTTAAACCTTACCTAGATAACAGGGATGCTATTTGTTGAGCCTGCAGAAACACTTTAGCTTTTGCTGCATGGTTTAATGAGATTAAAAATGAAGACAATGAATAAACGTAGATAGTCAGAATAGATGAAATGTAATAGAGAATTCGTGCATGCCTGGAGCATGTAAGGTGAGCTTTGCAGATGCTTCATTAAAACAAATCCAGTAGTCAGTAAGTGCTGAATAGGTCTTGAAGAAGACTGCACAGGCCAAAGCAAAGCGGGGCCTGAGGAGGTATGATGATCTTAGTGGTCTGAGCTATGCTGAACAGTGAATGTTATCAGTCAGCTTTTAGATGTCATAGGAAAATATACCAGACTACTTATAGAGGACAACAGGTATATTTAGCTTGTATGTTTGGAAGTTCAAAACTCACGACTGAACAGCCCTAGTGGTTTGGCTGCCAGGAAGGGAATGCCATCCCCTTCGGTGAGATTACATGTGGGAGTTGATGTCTGTCAAGCCAGGAAACAAAGAGGGAGGAGGACTGGCTTGCTCCTTTCACAATACTCTTCTTATCAAAACCACCAAGGCGAATTTAATGAAAGACCCTTAGCCTTTTTTTGAGCAGCTCCCCCCGGGACCCAAGGACCTCCCACTAGGACCCATCCGTCAGTCCTACCGTCTTGAAGACTAAGCTTCCAACACATGGATTCTTTGAATCCACTCAAACTACATAAAAGCCACACACCAAGCGAGCTCTGCAAGGAAGGGGATTTCAACAAAGACTGTAGGATGCAGCCTTCAGTCAAAATGAAGGCTGTAGGCACCAGGGACTCTAATCAAACACCAAGTGGCCTGAGCACCTCAGCTGAGTGCTGGTTATTTGATTCAAATTTATTTTATTGGTACATTTTATACATACATTATGATCACATTCAGTATTGAGAATTTGTACCTGTACATGCCACATCTTGATTCTCATTTTTCCCCTCCCTACCCTTGCTTACCCTTCCTACAACCCCCACCCCATATAGATATCTATATATAGATATCTATATGCATATATATAATTTGTTTCCTCTTTTTATTTTTAATTTTTATTTTTTTAAGGTTTTTTGAGACAGGGTCTCCCTTTGTGGTTCAGGCTGGCCCTGAGCTCAGCCTCCAACTCACATCACAGCAATCCTCCTGCCTCTGCCTCCCGAGTGCTAGGATTACAGACGTGAGCCACCACGCCCGGCACTGTGGTATGTGGTACTGGTTGCTGCTGGGGTGAGTCTCCACACCCGGTATTGTATGTGGTTACCGGGGATCGAACCCGGGTCCTTGAACTTGCGAGACAGGCGCCCGAACCACTGAGCTAAATCCCCGGCCCCATGTTTCCTCTTTTTAAACTATAAAGTTTTCTTTACCTTCTTTATTCTCCCTACCCTCTCTTTCCCTTTCCTTTTGCACATTTTCTTCCTGTTTCACATTACCTATTATGTGTTTTGGAACTCATTTACACCTTCAGTTTCTCATATCAGAGAAAAGATAAAGTATTTACACCTCTGTGTCCTATTAATGTAGCTTATGACATTCAGTTGAGTATAAATTACTTAAATTCATCATACTTTATGGCTGAATAATACTATGTTATATTTAAAAACCACATCTTCTTTATGTAGTCTCCCATTGATGGACATTTGGGCAGTTTCTAAGACTGAGCTATCACAAACTGAGCTGCTATAAACATGGATGCTCCATGTTTTTCCAACATGGATGTACATATTTCACTGTGATATGATTCTTTCAGTTCTTTCATGTATATACATCGGAGGGGAATAGCAGGAGCAAATCACCTCCAGTCCTAGTTTTTTAAAGAATCTCCACAGTAGTTGCACCAGTCTACATTCCCAGCAATAGTGGAGAAGGGTTCTTCTCTCTCCACAGCCCCACCAACATTTGTTGTTGACTGATTTTGTGGTGGCAGTCATTCTTTGTGGAGTGAGATGAAATCTCAGTGTTGTTTTCCTCTGTGTCTCTTTAATGACCATCATCTTGAGTGATATAGTGGGAAAAGTGATGTCTACAGGTACTGCCCCCTTTCCCCCCGAAACATTACTGGAAACCTGTGCAGTAGTCTCCAGTCTCCTGCTCATTGTACAACACAAGCTTGAGGAAAAAACAAACAACAAACAAGCAAACAAACAAAAAAACCCAAAGACAGAATTAAGGGACAGAAAGCTGGACTCCTGGACCACCAATGCCAATGTGATTGACAAAGGCACTGGTTTTTGTTAGTAATCAACTGGAGTAAAGGTGAGCTCGATGCAAGGGCAGAACCATGATAGGGATGTGCATCATGTAGTGTCTATGGAAATTAGCATAGCAAGTTTCCTAAAGGATAAGACAAAGAATTCTCAGATTAGGAACAGAACAGACAAAAGATATAGTTGTAATTAGAATGTTGTCCTCTGACTCCAGCACGGAGGCTTTGGCTGGAATCACCTCCATAAACAAGCCGGTTGTGGGGTGAACTCTCGACAGCCTGCACTGCTCACAGCCAGCTTCAGGCACAGTGTGGCCTCCATCTCCCACATACAGCTCTACTCTGCCCGGGGGTTCTTTTTTGTTTGTTGTTTTGTGGTGCTGGAAATTGAACACAGGGCCTTGCCCCTGCTGGGTAAGTGCTGTGTCCCTGAGCTACTACCTGCTCAGGCATATAAGTCTTTAATTTGAAAAGCAACCTTTCCTGCTCCTTTTCACTTTGAAGGGAAACAGTTTGCTGTTTGTAACCTGTGAGGGTGCAGATTCTTCTTCATGTGCTAGTGAAGGTAGTTTGAAAGTGTTAATGTGTTCGAACGGTTTATGAGTGAAATTAGAAGTTTTTCAAATTTGATTTGGTTTTTAAGTAAACAATAAAGCACCAGGAGAAATAGAGAGAGGCACTGATAAAACTGAACTGGGAAAAACTATTGATAATTGTGAAAGTGAAGAGATTAATGAATGAAGGTCAAGATGAGCATTCTCATCTTGGATAAATTTTAGTAGGACTTTAGGCCTTATTTCCCAAGCAGCTTTCTGCATTTAGGCCAAACAGAGTTCAGTATCCTTGGATTCTTGATCAGTCTACTTACTCCAAATAGATCATTCTAATGGTCTCAAGGTCTCAACAGGGTCAATACCTGAGACTAAGGCAAGAATGGAGCTATTCATTAACAGTATTTAAATATATCACTAGATAACGAAATGGGGTTGAAGAAACTATCATGTTAGGAGGAGAAATTGCACTTTGAACATATTGAATGGGAAAAGAACAAGGCCAGAATCGATGGTCTCATCTCTGATGAGGTTTGTTGGTCAATGCATCTGGGCATAATTTGTGAGTATTAAATAAAATGAAGATTAAGTTTTCAGGTTTGAATCTAGTGTTAATTTAATAGATGTATTTTTGAGGTTCGGGTAGTCTTTTTTGAAGGAAAATTCTAACCTACACACCAATTTCCTGGAAAATACCCGAAGGGCTTGCATTCTCAGTACTGGGGCAGCAACACTAAGAAGGCAGGAGCAGGGGTCCTGGTAGGCTTCTGATCAACTGCGAGGAAGAGCCACCATTCATTTCAGCACAAGGGATGGCTGCTCAGGCTGTGCACTTTGCTGAGGAAAGGGTGCTCTGATGGCTTCAGAACATTATTCATCTTCAGTGCTTCTGAGGACACTGAGCCCATCCTTGTCATCCTGAGAGGGAAGTCAGGTTTCCCCTTGATCAGCCTGCTGATCACTCCCCGTGTGCCTAAGGGGATTTCAGAGGAGACTCTGGGGGGTTGAAGTAAATGGAAACATCCCCTCCCTCACCCATGGATCACACCATCTATGTCCCCGAGGGCTGAGGAGAGGCAAGGACTGTCCCTCACTCTTCTGAGCCAGGATGTGCCACATCTTCTGCCCATGGACATCTGACTTCCAGGATCTCTGGCCCTCTGATTTAGAAAATTGTGCCAGACACTCATGGGTTTTCAGCCCTTAGGTATATTATTAACTTGCCTGAGATCTGGCACTTTTAGACTTCACCTGAGCAGTGCTACCGGACTTCCTGGTTCCCAGTGTGCAGATGGCCCATGTGGACTTTTCAGCCTTCATAATCAACTACCTTTTTCCTCCTAATAAATTATTTTCAGAGATTTCTTTTTTATAATACCTATTAGACTATCTCTCTGGAGAGCAATTACAAAGACTTCAAGAGGTTAATGTTTTAAGTTAATGGGCTAAAAGAATAAAGAGTTCATTTCTATGGGGGGAATAATTCTTGTTTCCTAGGTCTGAGGTGAAGCCTTCATTTATGTGGGAGATGGGCACCTTGCGCAGAGCTTCGCCCCTTTCTCACTTATTCATTTCTTCCCAGAGAGGAGAGGTGTAGACTCTTCCAAAACCTGAAAGAAAAACTTGAGTGTAAGAGACCGGACACTTGTAGGGTTGTTCCTGTGCCCACAGGAAGTTAGGCCAGTGACTCTTAGGCCTGTGACAGCCTGGACCATTGACTGAAATGGCATTAAGAGGGCCCAGCCAACCCCTCCTGCTCTGGAGAGATTTGCTGCTGTAACTGAAGTAGGAGTTATCTTTGTTACCATAGAGAATAAGTCCTAGAAATAGAGTGTTGTTGTAACAAGAAATACAAACTATGCAGCATTTTCTTAAAGGCTAGGAAGTACTGAGTAAGAAAGTTCATACTGAAGCCCGGGAAGTATGGTAAACCATATGTTCACTGGCATAATATTTGGTAAAAAATTATCTACAAACTCAGAAAGGAACAGAATATATCCAGTGAGTTGTGGGACTTAAGGAAGAGTTTCTTTTTTTAATTGAAATCTTTATTGCTACATTACATATACACATCATGATTGCACTCCACACTGGGGATTTGTACCAGTATAAGACACAACTTAATTCTCATTTTTTTCCCATACCCCTACCCACCCTAGCACCCCCCTATATACGTGAAATTTGTTTCCTTTCTTTTTTGTTATAATCTCATTATTTTCCCCCTTCACCCTATTTCACTTTGAGTATTTTCTATTTCACAATATATAACATACAATTCTAGAGTTTTTGAAAAAGTTACAGTGTGCCACATATGTTGGTAAGTGTTTGCAGCTTTTGAAAAGTTGCTGTAATTGCAAAAAAAAAAAAAAAATACAAGAGGACTTACAGGACTTACACAAGAGGCAGTTACTCATTCTCCCAAAAGGCAAAACATATGACATAAGCTCCCGGAATCACAAAGCTGAGATGCTGGAAATGTTCTTTCCATTGCCACTTAGGACAAAAATTGATGATTTTAGCCAACACAAGCAACGTGAAGACATGAAAAACTAGGTCACTGCAGTGTTCACTAGTTACTTTCACATAACATGGTGCAGAGACTGAGGCTCCTGTGTGCTTCTTCTCAAACAGCCTCATCTGATCAAAGTAATAATAAGTCTTACGAAAAAAAGAATGCTTCCAAAAGACCTGTAGTCTTCTTGGCTGTTGACTAGTGTATCTTACTGGAAACAAATGGAAAGGAAGTAATTTTTTTTCTGAGTGATATACTGACAAGGTGCACAGTAATACTCAAAAAACTTTCTAACTTTTTGAGACTCGACCTTGAAACCTTTTCTTTTCAAGGATAGGTGGCAAGATAAAAGAATTGTTCTACATCCCAAGTAGGTATATTTTGTAATGTCCTAAATAGACTTAGTCAAAACAGGTAATAAAGAGGGTCTTTCCAAAGGTTAAAGTCAGTTACCAAAAACAATTCTGAACTGTGCAGTCTCTCAATAATCAGAATTGAGGTCTACTGAGGGAATAGTATCTTTGCCAGGAAAAGGCCCATTAAGATCTGCTCAGTGAGACTTAGAATTACTCTGATCACAAAATGTCTCTTTTTCTCAGTCCACCATATTTTTTCAGTAGAATGCTAAGTTATTCTGTGTATGTTCCATTACAGTGTACTGTATACATAATGGTAAGGCTATGAGAAAATAACCTATTTCTGTATTCATAGGTGTCTGGAAAGAGAAGAGTCATATCTGGATCTGATAAAAAAGTTCTTTTCATTACCCCTTGATATAGAGGGTACAATTTCACCCAAAGAGCTTGGGCTTGGATGTAAGCTTTGATATAATGGGATTCTGAGTTGCCTTGCAGTATGCTTTGCATGGAATGGAGAATGAATTAAATATGTAGTGGAAAGAAGGGAGAACTCTGTGAATTATTAAGGCCATTCACAAAAGTGTTGCCTATTTTTCTGCTTTGAGTATGGTTTGAGATAAAACTTCCCTGCTTTCATATGTGCGAATTTGAATAAGAGACTCGTTATTGTCAGCATAACCTGATGCCTACTGGTATGTGTCTCCTCTGGCCAGGAAAGAATTCCACTTCCTTCTGAGTTTTGATAAGCTCTGGTCACCACTGCCATGGCTTTTGTCCATGTTCTAGATATTATCTACTTAATTAGCTTGAGTCCCTTGTTACAGATCTCTAGGAATGTTACAAGAAATGTTGTGTGAACAAGAAATAAAGCAGTCATGCCTGATGTAAGGACCTCACATTTCTTCTCTCTCTTAGGAGCAGACCTACCCATGGACAGTCTGTGTTTACTTCTGTTATTGCATGCCACTGTTGAAGGTTGATCAAATCCCTGATCACCTGACGAAGGGTGTGACAAGATCACAAGAGATAAGATCTTAATGCATAAATGGGGGCCCAGGATGGTCAAAGCTCTTATGAGGTTAAGACACTATCTTCTGGTGCTTCCCATTATTTATTGAACACATGGCTTCTTGAAGGAGTAGGAGGGGTGCAGGGAGCGGCGGAGTGGACAGAATTGACCCAAATAGGGTCCAAGAAACAAGGAACAAGACATTTGAGCAAGAACATCTCACAGATTAATAGGAAATTTGTTTCTTCCCATGAGTTAATTTTGCCTCTGTAACAGTTTTCTATGTGAGTCGTTCTGCCCTTAGCCAGATAGGTCTTAGCATCACGGGTCATTGAGACCTCTGTTATAACCAGTGGTATGTGGAGCTGTTCCTTCTCACACACCAGCTACTGGCTCTTTGGGCAGCCATTAGGGGCTAATATACAGGCTCAATCATTTAGTATGAAAAACCAGTTTATGAATTTCCAGTTCACTCAGGGCAGGCTCTATCAGGCCAGAAGTACTATAGTTTTACTGAAAACTGGGAGCTGTGTATCAGAGAGCCCAAAGGTCTATAGATGTAAGTTAAATCTTCCATCCCTGACTTTATAAGTAATAAAAATAATTTGAATCTTTCTCAGTGAAGTGTTTGTCTTATTTTCCATTGTTGGAAAATTCAGTATAGGTGAGAAGGTTAGTTTAGGGAAAAAACAAACACAACTTTTCTTGAGCAGTGTTTGTCATGCACTATTCTAAATAGTCAAAGAACCTTGTTAGAAAGTCTTTCGTTTCAACACAATTCTGGTTTATGCCTATTGCCCTTACACTACTAAAAGTGCCCTGGCACATGCATTGACTGGAGGTCACATAAATATAAGCCATCTCTTGATTTGCATGTATTAAGCTCTTATCTACTATGGACTAAATATTTGAGTTCACATATCCATCATGTTGAAACCTAATTCCAAAGGTGATGGTATTGGGGGTCTTGGGAGGGGAGAACTCTGGAATGTGATTAGAGTTAGATCCCTGAGGGAGAGACTTGACCTGACATTAGTGGCTCCAGGAAAAAATAAAGAGACTAGTGTGTTCTTCACCTCTTTTTCTCATCATTCTTTGCAAACAAACAAACAAAAATCCCCTTGTCAAATATTAGACTCATCTGTCATCTCTTTGATCTTGGATTGTTTTAGAACTTTGAAAAATATTTCTTTTGTTTAAGTTACCCAGTCTGTTGAATTCTTTTATAGTACTTGGAATTGGCCAAGACAATATCTTCCTTTTATTCAAAGTAATGTTCTGTGTAAAAACAAAGGATAATTATCATTTGAGAGAAATATAGAATTTCAGTTCACAATTATTTTTTTTTCTACCAAGATAAAAAATTTTAAATGCAGAATACAGGTGTGGTTTTTACAGCAAAGACTTTACAAGTGAACCTGACATTTCCAAGAAGAATATAAAGATTTATGTGATGAGCTAGGTAAAGTTAATAGGCCAGTGTGTTGTAGAGTGGCATAAGAGGTTCATGATTCCTGTTTGCGTCTGTGTTTTTGGTAAAGTAACAGAAGGCTTGTTTCTAGTATCTACCAAAGCAACTTGCATTCTAGTTTTGATATATAGTTGATTAAGATTTTTGTGAGCTTTTAAACTCACAGCACAATCATGTATTATTACACTTTTATAGAGAATAGCTTTAGCTACAAGTTCTTTTTCCAAATATGTTCACTCTGTCACCTTGTTTGTAACCTTATTTTCTAGGGTAATTTTACCTCAAATTGGTCTGGAGCCAGAATTTCTGACAGGTACAGTCAGGCGACTAATGAAGTTATTGCTTCTGCTGCACTTGTTCCTCAGGAAATAACCCCATTAAGCCACGTTAGGTAGAGGGAGCGTTTTCAACATAAAAGGGTTATAGGAAGAAATGCAATTAAATAGATGGGTTAAACTTGCTGTACTTGAAGAGTTCTCAGTGATGGAAATTTCTGTCTGTTACACAATTTTGTCCTAGAGCTTTATGCATAATATATTTTCAATTGTTTTCATAGTTAATTGGAATAATATCCTTTCATCTTGACTCCCTTTCAATCAACATCAATGTGATGACTGAGACATAAGATAGACCAAATAGTTTTTATGATAAAGTGCTATATATTTCCTATATTCTCACTAGCATTTATGTAAGTCTTTCAAAAGGCAAGAGGCTTTGTATGTATTTCAACATGACAGTGTCATATGATAAAAAACAGCATTTCAATCTTTCACATAGAGTTCTACCATAAATGAGTATATTCAAGGACAATTTCCCTGACTATTCAGGATAAACTCACCCACGTGTATTAACCATTGTATTTCAGGTTGTTTATCACCTTGAGTTTAGCTATCTGTGTTGAAGTATTTGTTACCCAAGGGTAAGTAAGATATATGTCTCTAGCCAAGGCCTGGGGAATGTCGCGTGTTTATGCGAAGTCCAGACATCTTTTACCTACATAAATGCTTATCCTTATAAGGACAGTCTGAGTGAGCTTTTGCTGACTGCACTTCTCATGGGCTGATGTTCAGGCCAAGAGTCCACACTAACATGGCTGTGACATGAGAGAGCTCAGATTCCCAGCGAAGTGTTTACATCCAAATTCTGTGTTCTTTTTGAAGGAACATTGTTCTGGGTCAGCTTAGTACACGTTCACAGAAGTCAGTGTGTATTTGTGTTTGCTTTAAACAGAGCCTAGCATTTCCTCTGTGTTCCTGGAGAAGGCTAGAGTTACTACCACATGTTAACTCCAACGTAATCAATGCATAGTTCCTCTGGACAGTCAATTTACTTTCTCCACAAAGAACAAAATGCTAAGATTCGAAGAGTAGTCACTGATCTACATGCATGCCCATTCAGGCCAGTGCCTGTCATTACTCAGGACTGCAGATCATACAATGGGGATTTGTGCTGCCACTATGGCGCTGCTGACCCACTAAGGCCTCACCTCTTACGCGCTCTTGGTCACACCTGGCATTCTAAAAACCTTGCCTTGATCTACTGAAAAGAAAACTTCCCACCACCATCGCTCTTCCAGGTTTGATTCTTTTTTTTACCTGTTCTGTCCTTCTTCTGTTTAATTCTCTCTTTTAGTGTTATATGTTACAGGAATGTTTTCTCCAGAGATTTAGCTCAGTGGTTCCAGTGCCTGCCTTGCAAGTTCAAGGTCCCAGGTTCGATCCCGGTAACCACATACAGCAATGCTGGACATGGAAACTCATACCCACCGACAATCAGTACTACATACCACAGTGCCAAGCATGGTAGCTCACACCTGTAATACCAGCACTGGGGAGGCAGAGGAAGGATTGCTGAGTTCAAGGCTAAACTCAGGACCAGCCTAAACTACAAAAAATATCTCAAAAAAAAAAAATCAGTACTTCACTAGATGACATCACCTTGTGGGACCCTGTTGCATATACTGTTAGGCACTGACCAAAGCATCCTTATGCTGCACTGACACTGTAGATTGGAATTCTGGCATTACTTCTTACCTCTCATATACTTTCAGCTCTGAGAGCATTGCTTCAGGGAGCTCAGGTTTAAAATGCTTGTTATCATCAGGTGTGGTGGTTTTCACCTCTAAACCCATTCACTACCTGGGATATTTGAGATAATACTTCTTTCTGAAGCCAGACTATTATTGTGAGTCTGAGGCCAACTTGGGCTGCGCAGTGAGAACTTACCATACTGCTTGCTGTCTGTTCCAGTCCTTCTTCCTGTGTCTCTCCAGGCACACAGAATGAACTAAATGACTAGAAATAAACATATGGGCAGCTGCTACTTATACAGATGCATAAATAGGGGTCATAGTGATATACATGGTTCCTCACTAAAAGATGAGTGTAGATTTCAGAAGCCAAAGGCAGCTCACGCTAGACACTACGTCCCTCTCTGGCCTTTAGAGGGTGCAGTAGGTGCCCAGCTGTGGCATTCCACTTTGGGAATGGGTGTCACTTCAGCAGTGGACAGATTAACACTTTTAGTGTGTGTTTCATTTTAAGATTGAGGAGAAAATGCACCATGCATGTGTAAGTTATGAGGCACCATTGCGGGACTCAGACTTCCTCAGCATAGGTTGATGTCAAACTGATACATTAATAGCTGTGAAGCAGCCATTTGATTTGATGGTGTTGGTGATCTAAATAGAGAATATAATAGGGGGATCTTCTTTCTGACCCAGCAAAGGATCATTTATACCTTCAATGAGTTGGAATAAAGCACATTAAATTTAGGAGACATCTTGTGATACAGAGAGTGGCAGGCAAATGTTCACTGACCTTGTGCATCAGGTTGGTCACTCCTTTTGGAGAAAATCATGAGAAGTAAAATGGTAAAGGTACGTGTTTATGAAGTCTCTCCAAAGCATCTGAAAAGCTGCCAAGATAATGAAAATAGAAGAATGACAATTCATAGTGTAAGAGAAATCAACCAAAACATTAATGAAAACACAAACAGAACTTAAGTACCAGTCATAATTTCTTTTTGTGTCATATCACTCCTCCAAAGCTGATGTCAGAAGGTTAGAGACACAGGAAGCCATTTTGCATAACATAGGCCTGAGAGGCGTTCATGTGTCTGTTTGAGGTAGGGCATGCCTACCTCCGTTAGTAGGCCACTGTCCATCTGGGGAATAAGCCACGAAGGCGGGCTGATGAGTGGCTCTTCCTTGTATCTCAGCCTCCATTGTGTTTATTTTCTCTCTGTTGCTCTTACCAGCTTTCTTTGTGCTGCTATGAATCTTTTGTTGATTTCAATTTGGGGAATTGTTTTCGCGTTTCTCTTGATCTGTTTGAGCTCTACCTTAGAAGACACCAGAGGGGAATCAGAATCAATATACTTAAGCAGCAGCATTGATAGGGAAATCAGGTCTTAGTGTATGTGAGAATTTGAAAGAAAGTAAAGGGAAATAAACTTAAGGGGAAAAATGTCTCTTCAATGGCTACATGTTTCCAACTGTATTTATGTGTATTTTAACTAGAGGGGGAAATTTGACCAGAAATCCCCATAATGCAGAGCCCATTTGCAGATGCCGTGGTTTAGATGCTCATACAATGTCAAGGAAGCCTGAGCTCTTCAGACCTGTCAGACAGCACTGGTGTTACTGGCATCATCACGCTCTGTTGTCTTGGGCCTTTCAAGATGAAGAGGATGGAGACTTTCTTACCTATAAACTCATTAAAGTCTTACAATATTCACTTAGAGTAGGAGATTGTATATTTCCAAAAAGGGTACTAAGACACACAGATATTATGTGACTTATGTATGATCACACAGTTCTGTTATAAACAGATGAGTTAGTTAGAAATATTTAGGCAGTTAGATAGGGCTCAGTCCTCAAGAGAGAGGGTCAGGACAGAGGTGAGACACCACAGTGGTGAACGTAGACACATCCGCTGAAAACCAGGCCTCTAGATGAAGACAAGAGGACAAGATCTACACACTTCCTCAAAGAACAAACACTAAGTGTAATGAAGTCTAGTTAGACATCGGCCACCCCAGTGCGTGACCAAGGACCCCTGAATTTACCACTTCCTAAGAGAATCTTTGTTCTTTCTGTCCATGCTTTTGATGCAACCTTTTTTTCCCCTAACAGGACCACTCTCACCGAAGTGACTATATTTGTAACTTTATTCGATGTTCATGGCTGTGGCCCACATTGTACCTATATGGATTTCACCATACGAAACTCCTGTGTAAAACAGGGTTCCCAGGCTACCCCCTCAGACCCCTTTCTGCCCTTCTGAAACTTTCTTATCAATAAATATCTTCCTACACTTTAACTCTGTTGTTCAGAGAGTTCATTCTTTGATTTTTGGAGGACAAGAACTTGGCATATATATAATTCACAGGTTGGATGATACAATATTTCATATGCATCTTTAGTATTATTTACTGTAACAGTTCATGCACGATAAAGATAATATTTAAAACTTAGTGAGCTTTTCTTCTGGAGCACAAACCTGTTGGTCCTTCCTCATTCTGACAGCAAAGATAGTAGATGGTTAAGAGCTGGTTAAAGAATCAGCGGCTACAGGAGCATATCTAACTAGCTATGATTGCCTTTTTCTTATGAAGTGCTACAGAAATGAGCATGTTCATTAGGAGGAATATTCTGGAATCAAAGTATCTTTTGTGGAAGGTCAATATTAAGAGGATGAGGAGGTTGTATATGATCAAAGGGTAAAATGATACAACTAAGTCCCTCAGAAAAGTGTGTATGCTCGTTATTTGATCATATTCTGTCATTCACATGTTTTTCAAGTTTATATCAGCCCAAATATTCTGCCAAGAGAGAGAAAATGATCTGTTTCCAGGGTCATTTTCTTATTATTTATGTCCAAGGGGTTATAATCCAATTTCTGCAAGTGCTTGTTTTTACTCTATTATCGCTGGCTTCTGGTGTTGAAACTACAGATTTTATAATACAAACTTGTATCGATCCCTTTGTGAGTAGGACTTTGTTTTGTTATCATTGTTGCTTGTTTGTTTTTTGTGATAGTGGTGGTACCTTATGTGCTTTATTTCATGTGCTTCCATTTGGATAATTTTGTTTAATTTATCTTTGGGTTTAGTGATATTTGCTATTGCAGTATGTTATTAAGCCAGTTCTACTGTGTATATTGTACTTTTACCTATATATTTTTATTTTTAATGGACTTCTCTGTTGTGATTACAGATTCACCTACTCATTGTGTCCATATTTTCATTTCATTGTGTCTAGTTTTAATATATTTTAAAGGGTTGTCTGTTAATTTCAATGCTGTCACCTCTAAATCTGTTTGTATTAGTTTTTCCCCAGTAATTATAGGTCATGTATTTGAATTTCTTATACTTACTATGTATTTGTGACTGGATGTTGAAAATGTAATATGATAGTATTAAGAACTGAGTATCAACCCTGGCCTGATCTTGCTTGTGGGTGCTGTTGGTGTGGGTCTGCTTTAATCCCCTTGGAGGCCTTTGCAGGACCTCAGCCAAAGGCCCAGTGTGGTCCTTGACACCTTTGCACTTTGGCTGCTGAGAACTCCTGTGTCTTTCAGTGGTGTCAGCCTCTGAAAAATCCCCATCTCACTCACAAACCCTTAGTCTGTTCAGTGGTCCACTGAAGGCCTTAAATAGCTTTTCTGTCTTCTGTAAACTTTCTGCATAAGGAGGCCCTCACCAATGTCTCTAAATACCCCACACTTACTGTCTTCCTATCTATTACTCCACACTCACTACTTTTTTTCATGATGCCTATAAAAATAGTGTAGAATTTTCTTTCTCACAAAAACTTTGTCAAGGAAAACAGAGAGAAAAGTATATAAATATTTGGCCATTTAAGTATACCCAGCTTTTCAAAACAACTTTGTGTTCAATTAATCTTAAAGCATTAATTAACTGGTGTTTGTTGTGATCATGGTTCAGATGTTCCTAAGAACATTTTACAGTAATGTAATAGTATTTGATATAAGCACACAGGAACAGGGCAAGACAGAGATGAAATATATCCTTTGTGTACTATGTACTTTTAAGAGTATGAGCAAGTCATGATCTCTTCAATATGGTTATTCTTTACCACTAAACCTCTCTCTCTCTCTCTCTTTCTCTCTCTCTCTCTCTCACACACACACACACACACAGAGAAATAATGCTTTCATTACCTAATGGATATGTATGAATGTATTTTACCTAATGAAAGGCTACCTGAAATATAATGTTACTGTTAAACTGGATTATTGTGTAATTTAATATCTACCTGCAGAAAATATTTCTTACTAAACTGTGTGTTCAAAATCCTATAACTTGATTTTTTTCCTTTGTTTAAGATATTGATTTCCAAGGCCCTGGTTGGAAGATATGAGGAGTTATTAATGTGACCTTTGTTCAAGGAGCAGTCAAGAGAATAAAAAATAGTAGAGTAAACTTCAGTTGGGAGAAGGGGTTGGCAAGTACTGCGTGGCGCTGAACCGTTAGCATAAGGAGGCTGGGGAGGAGGGCAGGTCTCTGAGACCTAAGGAAAAGGTTGAAGCAAAACAGAACTCAGAAAGGAGTGTAGTATCTCAGTGGAGGGGCTGCCTGCTGCATTTTGGTTGAGAGCCCACCTTTCTTCGAAGCTCTTACAGGACTTAACTTGTCTATCTTTGAAACACCTGATTTATAAGTCACTGGTTGGAAAAATTGCAATGTTAGACAGTGGCAGTGATAATCTAATTTTAGCTTGAAGATTAATATGCTATATATTTTTCTGGTTCTATAGCCAAAAGATGTAAAGTTACTTATTGTCCAACACAGCTTCAGGATCACAGCTCGAGGCCTCTGATTTCTTAGCCCATTGTCTTTTCTGTCTTGAGGACACTTAATTTCTCCAGTTTGGGGCACTGTAATAAGGGCGTGAACTTCCTATAGTCGTAACACTAGCTACACAGGAAAAACCAAGTATCTACCAAGATTTCTCAATGCTCCGACTCACAGGTGTCTCCAGTCCTCTTTTAGGAATGCTCTCTACACTCTGGACGTTAATATAGACGTACGGCTCTATCTACAGAGAATGATCTATCCATGCAGTGCGCACATTACTGTTCCCCATAATGTTGTGTTGGCAATGTTACTACCCCAGAAGTTGGAAAGATTAATGCATAACCGCGAGCTCTTTCTATTTCAAAACTAAATACATGCTGCAAAAATGTCTTCTGGTTTGAGTCACTGCCAAGGCCCATGATCCCTAAGACTGCAGGAGTGTAGCCGTCAGCAAGCTGGTGGATTTTTTCAAGGAGAGCTCAGTGAAATAACTACACAGGTGAGAGGTACCTGCACCTGTATGCATGGCACAGAAAGCCAACAGGTGAGATTCATCTTCTGCATGTCTAAGAGGAAGGCCACCTGGGGATCATTCTCAACTCTTTATAATTTAGTTCCTACTCAGGACATTGAAGTTTTTTGTTTTTTGTTTTTTTTTGAGACAAGGACTCGCTTTTGTAGTTCAGGCTGCACCTGAGCTCAGCCTCAAACTCACAACAATCTTCCTGCCTCAGCCTTCCGAGTGCTGGGATTACAGGCATGAGCCACCACACCCAGCACTGTGATTTGTGGTACTAATTGTTGGTGGGTGTGGGTCACCACACCCAATATTGTGGTATGGGGTTATCGGGTATCAAACCTGGATCCTTATGCTTGCAAGGCAGGTGCCAGAACCACTGAGCTAATTCCCCAGCCCGGAACATTGAAATATTTAACATCAAACTCCTCCTTCTGATGGGTGATAAAGCACAGGCACCAAAAGCTTAGATGGCTCTGCCAAAGCCACACACAATTTGTGGTCACCTTCTGATGCCTCAGGACTCCTACAGATATTTGTACTCTTCCCAGGGAGAAAAATGAAGTCAATGAAATAAGAACTGAGAGTTTCACTTTCAAAAAAAAAAAATACTGAAACAGCAGAATCTTCTGTAATCAGCTGTCAACACATATGTCTTATTGGGTATGACACCCACCATCAGACATACAAGCTCAGACATATATACACACTTATTCGCAAACTTGTTCTTTAAAAAATTGGGTGAATTCCCTGACTTGCTGCTATGTCAGCTACTGGTATCATCAAACATGTTTTAAAAATCTCTTTTCTGAGTACAACTTCGTTGTTCAACTGCTGAGAATAAATAAGCAATATAAATCTCTATTTCTTGAAAACAGAAATGAAGTCTATACCTTTTAGATAACTTAATAACCTCTAGCATCAGTAATAAATATCTGGGTTTCGGTACAAATGACACTGGCTTTTGGAATATTGTACTCAGCTTTGAGTTATTTGTTTCATATATCGTATCTCCAGGTATGCAAATTAAGAGAAAAGCTTTGGAATGTGAATGAGTCTTGATGGGAGGGAAGAGGTTGCAAAGTGCATAACTCTAAGAAGTGTTCTTTGGTACCAATGTTCTTGTTTATTGTTATAATCGCTTTAAAATAAACAAATGCTCTAATATTTCAGAAGAACTCGTGCCAGTGTCAAGAGTGATCGGATGTTGAATTAGTCTAATCTTACTCTCAACAGCAATGGTTCCACATCGGATGGTCACTCTCAGGAGTGCTCAGCCTTTGTTGACAGCCAGGACCAGAGATGAGGACAGCCACGCTCCAGTAGTTCACTAGCTCAGTTGAGCTGTGGAGGTGTTTCATCTGTGTCCACTTAGTGCCCAGGTCTGGACACTGATGAATGATCTCTTTACCTGTACTCGGTGTCAGTACCCACCTGTACACTCAGGCTGAGGTCAAAGCCAATCTTAGAGCTCATGCTACCGGGCTTCCTTTCTGCCCTAAGCATCATGTTGTCACAGAGAGAAGGTGGAAGATAAGCCTTCTTCTTAGAAAAGCTTTGAAAAATTGAAATGGATTTCTGTGAATGCAATAGACTCAAATACTGACAAAGATAAAGACCTCTATTCTTTTTTTTTTTTAGGTTTTTGGAGACAGGGTCTCGCTTTGTGGTTCAGGCTGGCCCTCAGCTCAGCCTCGAACTCACATCACAATCCTCCTGCCTCTGCCTCCCGAGTGCTGGGATTACAAGCATGAGCCACCACGCCCGGCACTGTGGTATGTGGTATTGGTTGCTGCTGGGGTGAGTCTCCACACCCAGTATTGTTATGTGGTTACCGGGGAATCGAACCCGGGTCCTTGCGCTTGCGAGACAGGCACCGGAACCACTGAGCTAACTCCCCGGCCCAAGACCTCTATTCTTTGAGAAAGTGGTGAAGATTATTTGAAAAACTCATTTATTGCCAAGTCAACACACCATTTAAATCAGAACATGTTCTCAAGCAGCTTATATCCAATAGGTAGAACAATGCATTTGTATCTGCTTATTTGTCACAAAAGAAATACCCCAGCCAAAGATGCCTCATACCTTTTCCAAGGAACTCCAGGCTCCTGCAGCTACAGACTTAATTACATTAAAAAAAAAAAAACTCATCACAAATTTTGCTTAGATTATTGAGTTTTTGGCCATTTATACTGTTTTCTTAGCAGAAATATTAAACTCAACATATTATTTAATAAGTGCACAAAATATATTTGATAAATAATTAAATTGAACCAAATATGCATTTATCTTTTTTCTGTACATTTTTGAAATGATTCATAATAACTCAAATGGCTGCAAGTCAAAAAGCTTGAGCTTTTAGGGTTTTTTTTTTTTTTTTAAAGGTTTTTTGAGACAGGGTCTCACTTTGTGGTTCAGGCTGGCCCTAGCTCAGCCTCCAACTCACATCACAGCAATCCTCCTGCCTCTGCCTCCTGAGTGCTGGGATTACAGGTGTGAGCCACCATGCCCGGCACTGTGGTATGTGGTACTGCTGGGCGTGAGTCTCCACGCCCCGTATTGTTATGTAGTTACCGGGGATCAAACCCAGGTCCTTGTGCTTGCAAGACAGGTGCCGGAACCACTGAGCTAACTCCCTGGCCCCATTGAGCTTTTAGTTTTATACCTCAGTGGCAAGACAGATAATCACTGCACAGTACATGACACACAGTTGTGCTCAGATTTGCAGCAGGAGAGTGACAGGCTGTGGCCTAACATGGCCACACTGGCATATGTTAGACCAAGAAGGAATAGGCAGGTGGGAAGAAGCTCGCTTGCATGTGGCCTTAGACACCTCTTGGAGAAAGTCATGTGGGAAAAGGAAAATAAGCAACCACTGGATTCAGCGTGATGTTAAGTCTAGACAGTTTGTGAGAAGAATTACATCATATTTTTTTTTCTAATTGTTGAATCATTCTGGGACAGAAGGGTACTGTTTTGAAGTCTCCTCTAAGTGTCATGGTTCAGGATACTTCTTTTTCTGGATCATTTTCCAGTTTAGATACCTTATAGAACAGTGATGCAAGATAAGCTGGGAAGTATAGCTGCAGAAATCAGAATATACATCATGATTCTTTTCCTCTAAAAGGATTATCATAATAAAAGAAATAGATCACAGACAGAGGAAACTAGATGAGTTCCAGGTTGACCACTAATACCAAACGCTGTCAGTCATTTGGATCTTAGATTATATAAACTCATTACCACTGAAGACACCAAGATTCCTTTTTATGTCATTTATTCAGTGATTTATGGATTCCTCACTGAGTGGCTGTGATTCAGAGTGCCAGCCAACTGGTTTATAATGTCACCTAAATAATATATAGCGAAATTTTAAAGATTGGATTTTGATTCCAGTAGATAAGAAAAGAACTTATATTGTGATGTGATTTAGTAAGTATTATATAGTCTTAATGTTTAATAATGTAGTCTTGGGAACCAGACAGATTTAGATTGTAATTAAGCTTTAAACTCATTAGCTATACGATCTTCAGCAAGTTTACCAACCCCTGTGTGGCTCAGCTTCATTAAGTGTTTATTAAAATAGTTCTATCTTTGGTGTTGATGGTATTGAATGATTAATATTGTAAAGCAATTAAAATAGTATGTGATATATGGGCATATATTAAAAATATTAATTCAATATAATTTCTTTTACCAAAAGAAAAAAAACATGAAAATAGGGTTTTGAGCATTATGGTGCCAGAGGAATGCTAATTCATATCAACATGCTGTGTCTAAGCTTAAGGAATTACCAAGTTATATTTTAAAATTATGCAACACTTTACCTCTCCACTATTGGTGCTTCACGCTTTCCATTGTGCCACACACTCACCAATACCTACTGTGTGTACTTTTTGTAAAGCCACACAAAAGGTGAAAACTGTCATTTCATTGTGGTTTTGATTTGCATTTCTCTGATAGCTAATGATGTTGATCACTTTTTATCCACTTACTGGCCACTTGTACATATTAAAAGAAATTCCTATTCAAATTCTTTGTCCGTTTTAGTTGGATTATTTGTATTTTTATTATTGAGTTATGAAAGAAAAATAAGTTTTTGTATTTTGAAAACTCTTCAAATTAAGGTAAGGTCACACTATCTCTCCACTGATTTGCTTTTGTACTTATTACATTTTCTGAGATACAAATGTATTTCATTTTGATTGTATCCAGTATATTTATTATCCCTTTAATTGCTTTTATTTTTATTTATTTATTTATGTATTTATTTAGTAGAACCAGAGATCAAACTCAGGTGCTTGCAGTTGCCAGGTAGGTAGCAACACACTGAGCTTTTCCTGGACCTGGGAGGTATTACTTTATGAATTACATGTAAGAAATTATTTCCTAAACAAACATCAGACAGATTTATCCATACGTATTTTTCTTTAGAGCCTTATAATTATATCTCTTCCAAGTGTGTCTTTGATTTGTGATGAGCAATAATTGGTACTTGATATGAAGTGTGGTACACTTCATTCTTGTGCGTGTTAATAAGCGATTATTTCAGCTCCACTTACTAGAAATATCATTGTTGACCTTATGATTATCTTGGCAAAATTGACAAAATAAACTCAGCATATATGCATGGCTTAGTTTCCACACTGTCAATTCTGATCCATTGATTAATATGTCTAGCCTAACATGGGTACCCCAAAAATCTCCATTACTGTAGATTTGTTGTGTTTTAAATAGGAAAGTGTAGGTATCTAAACTTTGTTATCTTTCAAGATAACCTTTGCTACACTGAGTTCTCTGCCTTTCCATGTGAATTTTAGATTCCTTTGGTAACTGAAATAAAAGGCAAGAGGGATTTTGACAGTTTGTTTGAAATGGTTGGTCAAGTTAGGGGATATAAATTCTTAACAATAGTTTTCATGAATATGGGATACCTTTTTATTAATTTGGGGACTTTTAAATTTTTCTCAATAAAATTTTATAATTTTTCAGTGTATGAGCATTCACTTTAAAAAATATTATTTCTAAGTAATTAATTCATTTTGGTGCCTTATAAATACATTTTTATGGTACTGGGGATCAAATTTGGCCCTTGTGTTTCCAAGTAGACATGGTACCACTGAGCTAAATCCCAGGTCCATAAATAAAAATTTTTAAATATTTTATTTTCTGATTGTATATTACTAGTGTATAAAAATATAAATAACATTATTATATCCTCTTGTGTCCTTAGTTCTAACAAAATTCTTGGTGAATTCCTTATAATTTTTATGTTCAAGATAATTATTTAATATACTTGCTGACTGTGTGTTTCTTTATTTTTTTTTTGAGACATATCTGTTCAGATAATTTGCCCATTTTTATTTTTTTGAATCCCTTTTGTATTTTAGATATTTATCCTTAGTCAGATGAGTAATCAGCAAATATTTTCTCCAATTTACAAATTGTTTCAGTATGTTGATCGCTTGCTTTGCTGTGCAAAGTTTTTTTGGTTCTTGAACTTACTTAAATAATTTAAAACCCTTTTCCATTAGTTCAGAGTCTCCAGTGATTTTCTCATGGAAAGTGTTTCAATGGATAACTTTTTTGTCATGTGCATCTACTATACTTTTGTATCTTTAGGTTTCATGAATTCTTATTGAATATTGAACATTAAAAATAACAAAACAGAGGGCTCTGGAAATTAATTTCCTCCTGTTGTCCCCTTCCTAGTGGATGCTGAAGTTATTGTATATTACTGTTGTGTGTTTATGCAGTGACTGTGCTAGGCTTTTTCTCTAATTATTTTCTTGTCATGGGTAGCTATTGAAGTCTTAATGATTGAACAAGTATTCTTTGAGTTCCGTTTTGTATTTTATGGTGTTTGGCTACAGTAGAGCAGTTTACTGTCTTGTGAGATTACCTTTTTTCCTGGTCTTTGGCCATAGAGTTTAGGCCTTTTGTGTCTACTTTTATCTGTATGTTTTATTTTTGTAGACTGCTGAGTTTTTGGGCTCCACGTTAGGATAAGTCAGGTTAAAAGAAAATCCAGGGAATTTGACACTGTGCCACTTACCAGGGCTTGAGTGCCCTAGCTGATCTTGTTTCTTCTTATCTTTTAGGGTCTTCTTGTTTGTTTTATGTAAATATGGATCTGGCTTATATTCAGTGGAAGGAGGAAAAACAAATACATTTACTTTATTCTCCTAAAGCAGAAGTGGGAGATGTTCTTAAAAGTGAGAATCACTTTAGTTATTGATGTGAAAAACTTAGACATATCAAATTCAATTTTTCCTATATGATTTGGATCTTGAAATTCTCTCTTTTGCTTATGTTTTCAAAAATCCAATTTGTGTGTATATGAGTAAGAAGTTATGTTGACATTTTCTTTAAAAAAAAAAAAAAACCTGTATGGGAGATGGATTCAACATGGCTGAAATGAGATGAAATCATGTTGGACTAAATGAACTAAAAACACAGGTAATTGAGAGAAAGGGAGAGACACACATCCTGATGGCAAAACCAATCTAAAATAAGAAGCCGGTAGCTCAGACAAAACAGAGGCAGGGGACTTCCTAAAACAGCACACCAGCCCACAGGGTTACCAGGGGAGCAGGCCCTGAGTGCCAAGCAAGAATCATCACACTGGGAATTCACCAAGAGACTGAAAAATATGTAAATTAGTTATTTCATTGAGATAAGGATTACTGTACACAAAATTATCTAACAGTATGCAAAGGTCTGCTGCTCTTAGAAGGTTCATTGAATTTCATCTGCTCACCAGCTCTTGCTGATTACAAAGGAAACAGAAATTGGCTGGAAGCTAGGTAAACAGTACCATGCCATACTTTTAAGAAGAGAAACTATGGCCTGTCATACAACAAGATTAGGAATAAAAACATCTGGGATTCTCCCTGATGGTGGCAGAATAGAAGCAGAACAAACTCAAGAGTGTGAAAAGTGAGCTTGAGTCTTAGTGTGGCTGCTGCCAAGCTATGCATTCTTGATCAAATCCACTGACCTGCCTAGACCACAGCCTCTTTGGTTGCTCATAGTTGAACTAATTTATTATCATCTAAGTGAAAACTGATATTATTATATTCTCATGATTCACTTTGTTTTTATAGTCCTGGAGATATAGCTTGATACATATTCTAATATATATAAAATATTACTTTGGGAATGCACATTGGTTCAGGTTTAGGTTGCTACAAATCATGGATTTGTAGGTTAAAAAGAACATTTAAGATGATCTAGCTAAGTTTTTATAGATCATTGATTTGCAACTTTGGCTGCACATTTGAATTAACTGGGGAGCTCTTTAAATGCTTCGGTGCCCTGGTCTCTCTCCCAGAGAAGTGGACCTAACAGGCCTGGGGGAGGTCAGATCATTACCACCTCAGAAGAATTCCCCAGGTAGCTCTACCATGTGTGAATCTTCAGTTTAGGTAAACATCCAGTTCTGACCTAAGACCTTCTCCAGGTTGGTGAGTCGAACGCCCTACCCGGCTGGCTACCATTGTTTTAGGGATGACCCCACAGGGCTGAGCAGGAGCACCAGTTTGTCTCTGAGTCCATTCTCTTCTCCTTTAACACTCATATTTTCAAAAGTATTCTCTAGTGTACATACACAGTTCTGTACATTCTGGTTCACCATCTCGCTTCCTTTTTTTTTTTTCTATATGTCTATCTGTTCTTCTCTTTGGGAGTTGACTTTGAACTGTTTCCTTGAAGCTTAAATTCTCCCTGCAATGTTAATACCACCTACTGCCTGAACGCCTTTCTACCTCCTGGGCAAATAATTCTGTCTCTGGAGAGTTCTCAGTATTACAAGATGTAAAGGAAACACGATCAGTTTCTGCTCAAGATAAATAGGATTGCATGTGCTAAATTAACAACAGATTTCAAGAGAGGTTGGACTGTCTCTTGGAGATAACTAATTTTTAGGAGGATACTATATTCCATTTACTATTGTTTTACTTCAGAACAGTGTGGTGGAGATGTTGTGATCACCTCAGTTCTTTAACTGAGAATCCATTTTCCTAATTGTTGCAGAAGAAAAAGCTGAGATACACAGAAGATAAGTAAACCAACAGAACTGGCCAAGAAATGGCTCAGGGGGAGCTGACTGTGCTGTCACTCCCACAGATTTCCAGTAATGAACTAGCTTTCGTTTTCTCTTTACCACCTGAAGTGCTCTTCCCTTCCTATAAGCAAACTATATGTTCAAGACCGGTGCCTGTGAGTGTGGCGAAAGGTTGGAGACAGGAAAAAGGAAAGGGAACTTTTGTGACAAATACTCAGGAACGGGTTGAAGACAGGACTTTCAGAACCAGTTTGAGAGTCATTTTATGGAAGGTGACATCAGTGAGAGTGAAGTGAAGTGACCCTGCTCAGTCTTCCCTGGCTGTCTCTAGGCAGAGTGAGCCCAGGTCACTCGCTACACTGCAAGGTGAGATCTGTCACTTCCCCAAAGAGTTCTCTCTTCTGGCTGGTTCACTAACTCACTGCTGACTGGGCTCATCCACGGAGGGAACACATTAAATATTTAAACCTTGTCCTTCCTCACATGCACAGCAGCAAAGATGATTTTCCACGGAATTTAGCATTAAACTCAGGCAATTTGTACAGCTGTGCATATAAATGACTTTTCCCATAATCTCTGGAGGCCGGGGTCAATGTTCCTTGTACATTTTCATACTGTAGATGACATAGCAACATCCTTCCAATTTATGTTCCTTCATAATTGAAAGAGGCTTTAATAAAAGTGAGGAAGAGGCAGTATGTACATAGCAACATCGATTTTGCTGACAGTTGAGCGGAAGTTAATTGTAATTTGACTGTAATTTGTTCCATGGGTGATGTTGAGCCCTAGAACATATCTAGATCCATTTGAAATTAAAGTATGAGTGTGTGTGTTACCACATTAGAATGACCCAATTAAGTAGCTGTCATGAAGACACTAAATATAACTTCCCCAGATGAATACTTTAATTATTTTCCCCACAGATATATGTGTTTAAATAAATAGAAGCCCAAAATTTATTATTAGCAGAAAAGTTTAACCAACCAGATTTCAGGGCAATGCAGTTATTGTGATGCTTAAGAGGGATAAACACATAATTTGCCAAAATACAAGTATAATACGGTTATAATTGCTGAAATATGCTTATCTGCATGAACTGTAGTTAATATTTATCCTGGGTGGAGCAGTTTTTTATTACATTATTTTTTCACTTAGTAGAGCTAATAGTTTCTTGGTAATTCAAACATTTCCTGCTGTGGGTAAAAACAAATGTAAAACAGAAGAAGGATGACATTCTCCAGCTTTCAAATTTGCTAATTGCAGAACTATTCAATTATAGGTAATATCCTTTTATTGCTAATAAGATTACCCTGTGTCAACACAAATACAATTCTGAAATGGAATTTGCCCAATTTGCCTGATGCGGAATTTAAAACTGCTCTGTATAAAAGACTTTGGGAAATTAGCACTGAAATATGAATGACAAGGCAAAGAAAATGCCTAAGCTGAGAATTTTTCCCAGTACAGGTGGTTTTATCTTAGGACAATTTCAAAATGAGTATATTGTCATCAAAAAGAAAAGAAAAGAAAAAAAACCTAAAAAGCATATGATCAGATCCATTGTTATGTAGACTGAAACAACTTAGTTTTAGCTTAGTTCTTATAGGATTTGGCATTATCACACCTCTCTGTCCTGGCCAGGAGGATCTAGTATCATGCTGGGTACAGAATAAGCAGAGATGTTGCACAGGTCTATGGACTGGACTGGATAACTAGGAAGGCATCAGAGCCACTGCGTGATGGAGAAGAGTACAAACATACTGCATATTCCTGGTCTTTTCTCACATCAATCAAGTCAGACCCTTCAGATGTACAGCACAGGGGTTCGTGGCCCTTCATCCTCGGGCGATACTTACACATGTGGGGTTTAGAGAACTACTGAGCTGAAGGTATCACACTGCTGCGTGAGTACTGGCTATAGTATATACCTTGATAGCTTTCTGTCTTGGCCTTTGCCTGCAAAACAATGCAATGATCCTTCTTCTCTTACAGAAGAAGCTGGTTAGCTATATACTGTCTGCATAGCTGTATGGAGGCTTCCCACAGGATAATGATGTTTGAATAAGATATTACTAAAGATGGCTGCAGACACAGGAGTCTGGCTCCTTGAAGGTTCTGTAGGATCTTTAAGAATATAAAGGACAAGGGCCAGGAATGTAGCTCAGTGATACAGAACCTGTCCACTTGGCAAGTTCAATGTCCTGAGTTCCCTTTAAAAAAAGAGAGAAAATAATATAAAGGACAGAGATCGCTCAGGAAGTCTGATCTCGCTTTCAAATACAGTTCTAAAAAGATGAGATAAGGACCTTGCATATCAGAATAATGTAGGAAAATATTACTGGTATGTATTCTGGGGTCTCATATCTGAACATTTGTTCAAAATCACAGAGCATGAATCCAGATCTATGTGTGCTGTTATGTTATACCCCAGTACCACACTGACAACCCAACTGAGTCATGGGCGTTTGCTGAGCTCAGAAAAGAGGCGTCTTCATCTTCTCCTGAATACCAGACTTACCCGAGGAAGCAGCCAACACAACAGTCTAGATAATCTCAGATTTAACCAGGAAAAATCCCTCAGCCCTAGGCAAATCTCTGGTCCCCCAAAGACCTAATTTCAAACCTTGTTCTACCTTATACCAATTAAAGGGCCTTGAGCATGGCTTTAAATCACTTTGAGATCCAGATCCCTCATTCATTAAGCAGTTTTACTGTCCATTTCATAGAGATATTATGTAGATTAAGCAAATGAGAAGTGATTACATATGTGAGGCACCCACCAAGCAGACATTCTGCAAATGTTATTTCCTTTCCCAGCCCCAGCAAAATTGTATTCTGAGCCCCAAGAGGAAGATCGTGTTACATACAGCTAGAAGGTGGATGCCATTTAATTTGTTTCATGGGGGGGAGGGCTTTTTCCCAGTAAATAACAGATTGTCACAGATGTTTCAGGCAGATTTATTTATTTTCTTTTTTCAGTTTGCAAATATGCAAATTGAGAGTCATGATTCACTTCATTCCTGTGTAAAATTGGTTAAGTATAGAATTGTGGATATCATCAAAAGTGAGAAAAAGTATATCCAAAATATGGGTTTGT
Source organism: Petromus typicus (assembly GCA_004026965.1). NCBI lineage: Eukaryota > Metazoa > Chordata > Mammalia > Rodentia > Petromuridae > Petromus > Petromus typicus. The sequence continues at coordinate 22,120 of PVIR01010572.1, read as the reverse complement.
AAGTCTTAGAATTGAGACAAGAGTCCTACAAGCATATGCAGTCATGGCCTCTCTGATGTGAGGAAATGACAGGCAAAGCTCTAAGGCTTGATCACCTTGCTACTGCCGGCTTTAACATAGTATACTGATTTACATAGTCCTCAACTTCTCTGAGATGAGATTGGATAGTATATTTTAAAATGTGTCTCTAAAGTTCCTTCAAGCATTGTGATGAATAGTTATTTTGCTTTGATTTGATTCTTTTAGTGAAAGAGACCTATTTTTTCGTTTGTTTTTTGAGATAGAGTCTCACCAATCTGGCCTTGAACTCTATAGGGGCTGGTGGCTATTTTAAGACAGTTGATACTTCTGTAAAGATATTACTTTTCATTTTTATTCTTTATTTTGAAACAATCTTTTGTAATTTATTCCAATAATATATTTATTCTTAGAAAAACTCAGAGTAATTGTATATACTTTTCCATAGCATTGTTCTTCAAATAAGAAATGAATGACTGTATTCAGCCTTGGTAGATCATTTTGTGTTTTTTTTTTTTTTTTTTTTTTTTTAATTTCTTGAGGCAAAGTCCCACTGTGTAGCTCAGGCTGACTTTAAGTCACTGTGTGGTTCAGGCTGACCTCAAACTCACAGCAATTCTCCTACTCTCAGCCTCCAGATTGTTGGCGTGTGTCATCCTGTCCAGCTGAGTGTTGCTAAATTTTATTTCTGTTTCTGCTAGAAGTCACGATGGTCTTGTCATGTTGACCGTGATAGACTTGGTTAGAAGTCCTGTGGATTTTGCAGGCCAGGTGAGATTGTCCTGATTGACTGATAGATATACAGAGTGGATATCGTTTTGGTAGGTTGAATCCATATATATTAGCCTCAAATTTGAATAGCCAAGTAACCCTCTTCATCACCTGAAGGAGAAGCTCAAGTCTGGTTGGGTCAAGTATGCTTCATATATGTTTCCTAGCAAAGCAGGAGACACTCAAAGGAGTTTGAGCACACACACTCCTGTGCATAGAAACTTGCCTAGAGCTGCTTGGGGGCTCCCTGTTCCTCCTCTAGTCATGACTCCTCTGTTCCTCCAAGAGCTAACCATTAAATGTAAAAAACTTGTGCCCCACCAATCAGTGACAGCTCTTTGCCCCATTCGCTCATAGCCACTCCCATGCTCTCTATTCTATATCAGCCTATGTATCTCTCAATAAAGACAGAAATGTTCACCAAAGCCTCCTCAGAGTCTGTGTGGTAACTCTGTGCACTCACCCTCCTGGTCAGGGCCTCTGAACCAGATCCTTGACTGCGTACCATCCAGACACAGAGGACGACTACAGTCAGTTTAGAATAAAAGAATTTAAAAAGACAAGGAACTTAGGGACAGTTAAATATACAGAGCTCAGTCCTAGTGAATCTCTAAAGCAGGTGAGTAGAGAGGTCTGTGGCTAGCAGAGATGGCAAACAGGTGTTTACTCAGGAGTGATGCATCTCAAGGTCAAGTTTAGAGAAGACAAGGCTTAAATATAGGTTGGAAAATTCATTAGTTCTGTCTTTCATTTACCAAATATCTATTGATTCCTTACTGTGTAGCACATATAATTCGGTTCTTGAGATTTATCCATGGCACGAATGCCTAGCTTTTGCCCATTAAGTTACAGTGCACCAACCTTACTACCAGTCCAGTGCCTCCCTTGACACAGTAATGGTTTAACTGAAGATTACTGTGTCTGAACTGCACCAAGTTTTCACAGCATGTTTAAACATGATACGTGGATCCATCCTTAGAGATTTCAGTTGGAAGGCTCTGGTGGGAAGCTCACGAATGCACATTTCAAATAAGCTCCCCAGATTATTCTGAAACATAATGTCCACAGATGACAGGTTAGGAAGATCATTTTAGAAGGAGAGATCAGACTCTCCAATCTGTCCTGTATATTCTTAAGGTGTCTTTATATATCCAGAGTTCTAGCGATTATATCTGCTAAGTTGTTACTTTTTACCTGTAGATTCCTGCTTGTTCACAGATCTGACATCTGAGTCATTTCACATATTCTTTGTGTCTTCCGACATTCAAGTCCAGGCTTGGAATCTCATCTACCAAAGTTTTCCTTTAAGAATAAGTGTCACACATCACCATGTTGTTCTGGATTCATTAACTAGCGAGTGACGATATCCATTTTTCCTGGACAGTGAATATTTATTGATGTAATCAAAGAATATCTTTTCTAGAAATATCTTTAGTGAGGTCATATTTTTAGCTTTTATTGATCTGGTAGTCAAGAATCTTCCTATCATTTATATATGTCTTAAATAAAATTACATCGTTCAGCGCCTCTGTTTCAGTGAGGAGCCCCTCTATTCAAGAGGAAAACTAAATTCAGCTTCTAATTATTCCATGTTTTCCCCAGTGGCACCGCTCCTGAAGGGTCATGAATAGCTGTGTCAAGGGCTTTAATCTTTTGAGTGATTTCCCGAATTACTCTATTGTGCTTACATCCTTGAATGTCAGAAGAAACCCGAGTTTCAATACCACATAGCATAATACAAACAACTATCTCACTGCAATTGTTTACATTCTCCCATCTGATCTTAACAATCTTCCTTCCACCTGCTTAAATCACTCAATAGCTTTTGGAATTGCTATCACAAGTCTACTCTATTCTATTCTCATCCTGTTCTTTGAATGATTCTTTATCCTTTTGCTTAGCTAAAATGTGGCCGCACTGAAGACATCACATACTTATAACCCTTAAATGAAGAGTCTTTTATCTTCTACCCTCCACACAGCTCAGAACCTTTGAAAACCGTTTCTCTGCTTCTCTTAGAAACACTGTCCTTCTCCAGGGTTTGCTCTCACTTCTGTCAATTACTGCCATGCACTGGCATTTATACCCTCATTCATACTGCACCTTGCCGCACCTATGGTTTCTGTAAATGTTCATGCATGTGGATGACACACCAACTGCTACTGTCCGAGAACCTTGGACTACTTTTTCCCATAACTCCCCATCAATTTCAGTTGTGGATTATTCTCACGATATTGTCATTACCTCTAGCTACAGTCCTGCCAGGAATGTTAGTTTCAAATATTTTAACTTCTAGTTATCAATGTCTAGACTCCAACACTCTTATTTAATGTTTTCTCTGCATCAATTTTTCAGTCTTATGAAAACTTGCAATCTCTTTATTGTAACACCGTGTCACCAGGCTTTATGCCAGGTCTTCACTTCGCACAGGAGTCTTGATGTTTTAGTGCATCCTTGGGAGCCTTTGTACACCTTTAAACTTTCTACAATCCCTTTCCCAGCATTCTATTCATCTGGAATATACTTTAGTCAGATTAAGCTCAACTATGTTGTTATTTTATTCTGTTTGGTTCAATTCTTAAATTATTTCCATTTAGATGTTTTTCCAGTACTCAAATGACTAAAATAACCTAACAGTCAATGCTAGAATGTCTTACTTAATCTCAGACTAGTGAAAGCAGGATATCACCTATGGTTTCCACCCAGTCCGGAACACCTCACCACCTTAGGAAATCTACCAATATTTACCATCTAGAGACTCAAGCTACATGTGCAAATGTAAATAATGTTGACGTTTTTCTGTCTCTCGTATTTCAGGCACAATCCATTACTTAAGTCCTGCTGCCTGTCGTGCCACCTTGTAAATAAACTTCAACACTTTTCACACTCTGCACTGCTGTGTGATGCTGTCAGAAGCCAATGGCACTCACAGAACTCGGGCCCACTGTTCTTCTCTAAACACCCCGGAACACAGTTGTGCTTGTGTGGAAAGCAGCACCAGTGATTCCTAACAATGTTGTACAAGCAGATTTTGATAAAATACATGAAAGGCTTTTCTCCAATGAAAAAATAAAGCAAAATTTCATGAGAAGAGAATCAAAATAAATTTGTGGCACTTGTAGGCAAAAGAATACAACTTGAGGACATAATGTTAAGTGAAATAAGTCAGACATACAAATGCAAGCATCTCACAGTGTTTCATATGAGAAAGTCAAAACACTTATATACAAATAAAGAGGAAAATAAAAGATGGAGAAATAGACAGGTAGCAGTAGGGAGAAGTTCATATAATTCTCCAAACTCTCTCTTATATTGTCAAAAATATTTTTTAGAGAATGCTAATTTGTTTCAGTTATACAGTACATTTTGTTAAAATTGACTCTATTGGTACATTTCATGTATGCCTTGTGATCACATTCAACATTGACAGTTTGTATCAGTACATGACACATCTTGATTCTCATTTTTTTCCCATTTCCCTACTTTCCTACAGCCTCCAACCTCCCTATATACATAAGCTTGGTTTCCTTTTTTTACTAACCCAATTTTTTTTCCCCTTCTTTATTTACCCCCACCCCTATTTTCCCTTTTTCTTTTGAACATGTTTTTCCTGTTTCACAATACCCATCATACATTTTGGAACTCATTTATAGTTTCAGTTTCACATACCAGAGAAATAATATGGAATGTACACAACTGTGTCATATTTATTTTACTTATAAGTATGTCCTCCAGGTCTTCCAGTATGAATGGCTCCAATTTATCATTCTGTATGTCTGAGTAATACTCCATTTTACAAAAACCCACATCTTTTTTTATCCAGCCTTCCATTGAGGGTCATTTGGGCTTTTTCCAAGAATTATCTATCACAAATGAAGCTGTTATAACATGACTTCACATGTGTTAGAATGGTATTCTTTTGATTAGTTTAGTTCTTATACATACATATATATACACAAGAGATAACAGGGTCAAATGGGACCTCAAATCCTAATTTTTAAAGAAATCTCCACAGTGGTTGTACCAGTCTATATTCCCACCAATAATGGAGAAGGGATCCTTTCTCCTCACAGCCCCACCAGCATTTGTTGTTGATTTCATTATGGCAGCCATTGTTTGTGAAGTAAGATGGAATCTCAATGGTGCTTTCATTTGCGTCTCTTGAATGACCAGTGATGTTGAACATTTCTTTGTATTTTTCTTAGTTGTCTTTACTTCTCTTCATCTGGAAAATGTTCTTTTCAGATGCCCATTTTTAAATTGGTTCTTCAAGTGAAAGGGGGGTTAATATTAAAGTTCTTTATATATACTAGCTAGTAGTCCTTTGCCTAAGAAACAGCTGGTAAAATTCTTTCTCAAATTGTAGATTGTCTTTTCTCTTGGTTGGTGGTTTATTTTGCTGTGCAGAAACTTCTTAGTAAGATGAGATACCAGTTTGTGGATTCCTTCTGTTAGCTTCTGTGCTGCTGAGATTTTGTTTATAATGTCTTTCCCTACACCATTGTCTTCAAAAGTGCTACCTCACCTATTTTGAAGCAGGTTTGGTGTTTCTGTTTTTGAATATAGGTCTCTAATCCACTTGGACTTTAGTTTGGTGCACGAATAAAGAAATAGATCTAGCTTTAATCTTTGGCAGGTTGAAACTCAGTTTTTCCAGCACCATTTGTTAAAGAGGTTATTTTTCCTCCATTGGAGATGTTTCTTCTTTGTCAAAGATGAGGAGGCTTAGTATATCTGGGGTTGTTTCTGGGTCTTTAAGTCTGTTCTACTGACCCCCATGTCTGTTATTTTGCCAATACCGTGCTGTTTTTATCACCGTGACTTTGTAGTATAGTTTGAGGTTCAGGATTGTAATGCACCTTGCCATGATCTTATTGCCTAGGATTGCTTTTGCTATTCTAGGTCTCTTATCATTTCCATATGAATTTTTGGATTAGTTTTTTCTAGATCTGAATCTACATAGTGGTTTTTGCAGTATGGCCATTTTGATGATATTTTTTCTTACTCCCCAAAGAACAAGGGATGTTTTTTCATTTTCTGGTATTCTTTTCTATCTCCCTTTTCAGAATGTTATAATTTTCAGAATAGAGATCTTACTCTTCCTTGGTTAAATTGATTCCTATATATTTTTTTTTAGTTGCCATTATGAAAGGAATTGATTTCTCAATTTCTTTCTCATTGAGTCTATTGTGCATGTATAAAAGGCTATAGATTTTTGAGAGTTGACCTTGTATCCAGCTTTCCTGCTAAATATGACATTTGAGTCTAGAAGTCTTTTGACTGAGTTTTTAGGATCTTCTATAGAGTGTATCATGTCATCAGCAAATAATGACAGCTTAATTTCTTCCTTTCCTATCTTTAATTCTTTTATTTATTTTTCTTGGCTAACTGCTATGGCTACAGTTTCCAGTCCTTTATTGAACAGAAGTGGTGACTGGATATTCTTGTCTTTTTCCTGATGTTAGTGTGAAAGATTTTAGTTTTTTATCATTTAGTATGATGCTAGCTGTTTTTCATAAATAGCTTTTTTTTTAGTTTGGCAGTCCATCTATTCCAATTTTCTGTAGGGTTTTGATCATGAATCGGTGTTGGGTTTTACCTAAGAATAACAGCAAGAAAAAAGTAAAGCCAAAACACTTCCAAAAGTGCCCTTCGCAGTGTGGATCTTCTTTCCCTACTAGATAGTATGGGCAGTTGCATGTAGATTGGAGTTGACTAGTCACAGAAAGAAAGCAGTTATCTCCCATATAGGTTCTGGCTATCATGCCTGAGTTGAGCTCAATGAACTCCTGCAGGCTTCAACTCTGCACAAGTCTGGGGTCCTGCAGATGACATGGACTCCACAAACTCACCAATGGCTGTAGTCAACAGGATTTCTTCACTCTTCCAGTGGGTGTTTTATCATTGTGGCAGACAGGGCAGTCATGCACCAAAGGCCTCTGCTTCAGACCCAGAAGTACTGATCTTCAGCATGCAGAGACAAGTAAATGAAGTCTCTGGGGGCTCCTCCCCACATGCCAGTTCTATAAGAGGTCAGGGACCAGGTGTCAGTGTGGACAGACAAGAAGACGGAGTGGGCTCTATTTCTGTGGGCTCCACCCATGGTGATCACAAGAGAACTAAGGGCTTGAGTGCTGTGAGGAAGGTGGGCCAGGGGCCTGCTTGTGCAGGAGCAGCCCTTACTCTGCAGGGGCAGAGAAGTAGATGGAGTTTCTGCCACCAAAGTCTTTTTTATCTCAGAACCTGTATAATTGCAATGTCTTCTACTAGGACCATTTTCTTCATTTCAAATATTTGCATAACTTACTGCTTCTTTTTGGGGATTTGGTGCAAATACTATCTCTGCACCAAGGCCTAAGATGATCACTCCATTTAAAGATGTCTTCCCATTCATTTGTTATCCATTGCTCTTTTATTCTTTTTTGCCTACTAAATTCATCAGATCTATTCTTGAATTTGGTTTATTTATTGTTGTTGTCTTGTTTTATATTTTTATCAGATTTCTCACCCTCATACTAAAATATAAATATAAATATAAATATTAGATTCTATACTTCCAGGGTCTAAAAGAGCACATGGCAAATAGTCAACATTTGGTACTTTTCCACTGACTAAAGATCTTACGAGGAGTTGTTATTCTGTATTTGAGATGTTACTCTGTCGTTACTGAAATGCACACTTACAAGGTGGGTCAACATCTCATTCTGTTAATTCTTGCCCACGGATCTTACCCATTAAGGCTTCCTTGTATTATGAATCCTTTTTATGTTGACCATCCCTTTAGCTCTTCTTGCTAGCTTTGTACACAGAGGCATCGTTTTCTAGTTTTATTTGTGTAGAATATTTGTATAAGCCTTCATAAATTTTGAAGACTAGAATCTGCAAAACAAGAACTATTTGAAAAGGGATTAACTTTAAGACATGTTTTAGATTTTTGTTTTCTAAAAATCAAAATGTAAATATTTCCTCCTACATATAATTATTTTTGTAAAAAATAATGTTTCAAACCCAGAACTCACTTTCTTTCTAAGTCAATTGGATATTTCAACATTTGGCTTGAAAGGCTGTTTTTAAGTTCAATAGAATAATGTAAACACATTAATCAGTGTAAAGTTTGGCATGGAGGAGTTGTACAAAAATAGGAATTATTGACTTTCTGTATACACAGATTAGGAAGAGGAAAGTTCAGTTTAGAAAGAGTCAATGAAAGTCACTACATCCTTGCACATATTGCCTCATATGTTTTAACTTCACAGTCTCATTTGAATTGCTATATTACTTTTTACTGTTTGGTTAGCTTCCCTTCTTTTACAATAAAGGATCTGACAGGATGATGTCTAAATACTTTTAACTCCGAAGTCTCTGATCAGATTCAGGTAATTCACACAGGTTCAAAGAGGAAAAAAAAGCTTTAAGCCTGAGCAGTAAGGAAGCACAGGTTTTTATTTCTAGTCTTTAAGAACTATGGAATGTTTAATTTTATATGCTTCAGCCTCTTGCTGGAAGAATAGAAAGAAAGAAAATAGGAGGCTGGATAGGAGAATGTAGCAGAGCCTGGCTCCTCCAAGAACATGGTGTCCTCACAGGAAGATACTGCTGTGCTTCAAGCACCCAAAGGTGTCAGGTATCTTTTGTGTTAAGAATCAGAATAACAGAAACAGAAAACTCACTGAATGAGGGAGAAATGTTGATTTTTTTGCTTTTCACTTTTGCAAAAGCAACCTCATGCCTAGTGGAGTAGGAAGCAGATCAGCATTTATTGGAGAAGATTAGGAGTCAGAAGCTGTAGTCTTTCTATTTCAGTATCATTGTAATTGTATAATTTTTATGGATACAGTATAATTCAGCATACATATACAGTGTAGAATAAGTGTAGCAGAGGAGCACTTCCATCTCCTTAAACATCCTTTAAAATTTTTGATTAACACGTAAGGCCTCTTTTCAGCTATGTGACCTTCACTGAGTCATTAGATGTCTCTAAGGGTCAATTCTCACATCTGTCAGAACTGGAACATCATCTGCTTCATAATTCCCACTTCATATGTTACACAGATATATTTTAAATAGAATGAAGTGATCAATATTTCTCATACTTTCCTGATAATAAAGATCACCTCGGTTTCTGCCAAACAGAGAAATTACCAGTACTTACCCTTAGAAAAATCTGATTTAATAGATTGTTTGGTGGTCAGAATTTATGCTTTGAAAAATAACCAATATAATATTCTTCAGGCAAATTTAGAAGCCAATAAAATTATGATAGTGCGATGTGATGGTGCTGTTAACCCCAGTCGATATCGTGAGGACTGAGCCATCCTGAGATAAGTGAGGCAGCTGAAAGCCAAGAGCTGCGTGACTCTTTCCTCCATGTGGTTCTCATTTCTGAGAGGAAGACAGGAATATTTAGTTGTCTGGATCTACTACCATAGAGATGTGAAGATGAAGGAATAGAGATGTCCCTGTCAATCTCCCTCTTTGTCTGTGTCTCTGTCTTTATCTCTGTGTATCTGTATCTCTCTCTCTCTCTCTCTCTCTCTCTCTCTGTTTCTCTCTGTCTCTCTCTCTCTCTCTGTCTCTCTGTCTTTATCTGTCTGTCTATCTATCTGTCTGTCTCTCTCTCCGGCTAGTCAGCTAGCAACTATGTATCCATCTCCCCAAATCCCCCTAACTATTCACCTATATGCCAGCTAGCGTCTATCTACCTCACAGTTTACTTTTATTTAATTTGGGGAACTAAAACAAACAGGATACTGAGTCACAAAGTACTGAGAACTTTAGGGAGACTTCCAAGGATCACAACTCTAGTTGGTGTAGATTGATCTGCATTCATTGCATTCCTGTATAGTAAGCCTCAATGTGGTGACAAAAGATAGAAGCAGGAGCCGTATGCTGTTTCAATGACACCTGCATCAAAATGCTTCCCTTGATTAAAGGTAATATTTTTTTATCACAGAAAGTGTCTACAAATACATAACTGCAGATACCATTTCAGCACTGGCTTATAAGACAAATATGAAACCCTGTGGGCTACTAAAAAATTGGTTTGTGTTTGGTCATAATTAACTAAATAAAAACAACTATGATACTATTTTTCCTTACAGATCAACCACCGGTTAGCAGGTGAATTGCTTTCAGATTTCAAGGTTCCAAGAGCTACAGAGAGTTTCTGTTCCCTTGTGCTCTGATTTAATGTGTATCCCATTACATAGTAATTCATCTATGTTTCATCATCATTGAGAGACCTGGTGAAATTAACCAAACTGGGTGACCGTATTGATGATCTTTTACAATTTCTTTCTTGTTTTGTTACCTACAAAGAAACTAAAAAGAAATGTCACAGGCAGACTAATTGTATGATGCATGTAGACTGCTTGATTCTGTTTCCTTTAGGCTGGGCTTTTGTATTTATTCCCCGATTCTTATGTATGTTAAATATTTATTTCCTACATAAATAATGTACAAAACATTACTGTGAAGTATCAGTAGTTCCCTTTGTACTTCTGTCCAGCACTTCACAATCCTGAAGATGTCTATGTAAATAAATGGCTGATAAATTATTTCAGCCACCCAAAATTCTACATTTATGAACTTTACCCCTTTAGGGTCTAATAATTGCAACAAAGTTTAAACATCATATGAAACAAATACTTTAAATAATGTGCATCATACAAGGGCTTCGAATACAATGAGAGGATATTTTAAGACTAGCAAGACCACTTTTGAATAAAAATATGCATGCACAGACATTTCTGCACATAACCCAAATTTCAAAACTCTAGTCATCAGCTTCCCATAGTGGTAAGGCCTCAGAAGCTTTCAGCAGCCTTTTCTCCTCTTATGTCTGAATGAATGTTTGGTTTTCATAATCTAAGAGTGAAGCATTAATAAATGATGGTAACATTGATGAACATACATTTTTTATTTTCTTAGGAATAGCTATGTTTGTAGAGTATTGCAGTAAGAAGATAGTCAAGAGTTTCTTTCTACCTGTAAAATTTCAGGCCCCACTGCATCAGAGTAGAAAGTGATCAGAAGCAGGAGGGCAGAGAGGGTGGGGAACTTCTCCGACTTCTCTTGAAACACGACAGGACAGTCAGTCACCACTCCTTAACAGTATAGCTGTGATCTTTTGGAACACATGACATGAAGGGGATAGTGAGGCAGGCAGGACATGCTTTCAGAATTACCTGAAAAACTACTGTTGTACTTTTCTCCATTTAGAATGACTAACTCTCAATAAATCCCTCTGCTGAGTTAGAACAGTACACAAGGTGGTCCGGTGTTCAAAAGTTAATTAATGTGAACTAGCACATCTATGAACTAAACAACGAAATAGGATTTTATTACTACAAATAGAACCTCTTGACAAAACCTCAGACACATTCATAATAAATCTCTGCATAATGGGAATAGAGAGAAAGTTTTTCATATTGATAAAGAATGTGTGCTAACTACCTAAAGCTAACTTCACATATAATAGTGAGAAACTAAATTTCTAGCTATGATAAAAACTAAGACATAATGTTCCTACTCACAATTCCTTTTAAAAACTATGTTGTAAGTTCTACATAATACATGAAGATAGAAAGAAAGATAATATGCATCTGTTGAATGAAAGTAACAAAACTATTGATTCATCGATAGCATGATTATCAGTGTTGGAATATGAAATGATAGGCGAGAGAGACCAGCAAAAAAAACAGGGAAGAAAATTAACCTCAACTCCTGGATCTAGTAAGATACTGGTTTAATATTAAAACGCCATTGTTTTCTTATATGTCAGCAATGATGAGAGGATTTAGAAATACAAATACAGTATTATTTTATCACAAAAGAATGAAATAATTAGGAGTACACAAATTATAGTATAAGATCTTTAGGAAGCACCCAAAAAACTCACATGAAGGGAATCATGTACAATGTAAGAAAGTGGGGAGGTCCACTATGCATGTGGCTATGAAGACAATATCATAAACATGTCAGTTTCTCATAACTTGATATTTATTCGCAATTCAATTGTAATAAAAATACTGGCAAATCATTTTTCAGATAGCAACAAATTGATTCTAAAGTGTATATGAAAGGCAAAGATCCTGTATAGCCAAAATGAGAATAAAGAAAAAGTGAAAAGATTGAAGAAATGATGTTAGTCAAATGCAAGTCTTGTTATGAAACTACTTTCTCAAAAAGGAATTATTTTGGTGAAGAAATGGCCAGATAAAGAGTGAACCACAGTATCCAGAAGTAGAAACACATAGAGTCAACTGACATTTGACAAAGGAGCAAGGACAGTTCAGTGGATAAGTTATAGCTTTATCAATCTCTGGTACTTAAACACCCAGACATCGTCAGGTCAGCAAATGAGTCAAGACAAACTTTGTGCATTCATACAATTAACAAAGTTTAGTATGGCCCTAATTAACGTGTGACATAAAGTGTAGCACTTCTAAGAAATAACCTTGAAGAATATCTGAGTGACAGGTTTGGTAAGACCTTCAGATCAAACACCCAAAGTGTGACCAAGGAAAGATAAAATTAAGTGGGTGTTCACTGAAACTGAAAACTTTTCCTCTCTGAAAATCACTATCAGAGAGTCAAAAGCCATGCTATAGACTGAGAAAGAATTTAGTAAATGACTATAATCCAAAATAGTTAAAGAATTTTAAAACTAAATACAAGAAAAAACATTCAAATAAAGGTGGGCAAATATTAGAACCCACACTTGAGCCAAGAAGATAAACAATGAAGATGTATGTAAGTATGTGTAGGATCTTTTTCAGTGAATGTTTGGACAAAAAATGAATGATATACTTTAATACATCTCTTGAATAGTTAAAATCCAAAACACTGAAAACAAAAATTCCTAACAAAAATGTGGAACAATAAAAATGTTCTTTCATTGCTGGTAAAAATTCAAAATGATGTAGTCTCTTTGGAAGTTGCTGGTAAGAATGCCGAGTGATGATGACCTCCTTCGGAAGGTACTCTGGAAATGTGTGACAAAGCTAAGCAGGTACTTTGATCTAGAAATTGCAACTCTTAGAACTTTCCCAAATGAATCAACAATTGATGTCTCCACAAAATCTTACCCACCGATTTTTTTTTTTTTTTTTTAAGACAGGGTCTTGCATTGTAGTTCAGGATGGCCCTAAACTCAGCCTCCAACTCACATCACAGCAATCCTCCTGCCTCTGCCTCCCGAGTGCTGGGATTACAGGTGTGAGCCACCACGCCCAGCACTGTGGTGTATGGTACTGATTGCTTCTGAGTGTGAGTCTCCACACCCAGTATTGTTATGTGGTTACAGACCCAGTCCCTTGCACTTGCACTCTGTGGCACTGGAACCACAGAGCTAAATCCTCAGCCCTTATCCCCTGATTTTTATCTTATCTCTTGACATAGTTCTGAAATTTGAAAAATGTAAAGTCTTGATTGGATGAACTAAATTTGGTACATTGCATAGTGCAGCCTAATTAATATAAGACCTAAAAATTTCTGGGGCATAAAAGTTCAGCGTAAAGTATGAGCTATAGAGTCACCCAGTGTCCTGAGAGGAACTTAAATGCATATTTTTACTGAATGATACTTATTTCCAAAGAATATTTTCTGCATGATTCTAATTATATGTTACTATGGAAAAGATAAAGTTATAGAGACATTAAAAATGTCAGTGGTTGCCATGGGTTCAGCAGGACAGAGTAATGGATGAATAGATGGAAGAGAGAATATTTAGGGCAACAAAAATACACTTTATGAGAGTGGCAAGTTGGACACGTGTGAGTACACATTTGCCAAAACATGTGGAATACAACACAAAAAGTGAATATTAAAGTTAACTAGGTGAGTCCATGAACACTGTACCATTGTTGACATTGATTTTAACAATGTAGTACAGAAACAGGTGATTTCAATGATAAGAGAAACTATGCAGGAGTATTGTAGAACTAGTAGGAAATCTTTGAATTTTTGGGTCATTTTCTTAGCATTAAGTTGCTTAAGGTCCATTGGTCCATATGACTCTCCAGACTTCTGGGCTCACAGAGAAAAAGCCAGGGTTGGTCCTGGTCTTCACTGTTGGAGCAGTGCTATTTACAGGGTGCGCAGGTCTCCATCTTTCCTGCAGCAGTGGACTGAACTATTTTCCTGATGCCCAGGCAGAGTGTCAGAAATAGGAAGGAATCCCAAGAGCAATGAAATAAGCAGAGTGAGAACTTGTCCCATCACCACGCCATATGTAAATTTAAGATTGTGATGTGTCAGACACTGTCTCACTAACTCTTGCAGAGATGATGTTGGTCTGTAGTGACTGACGTATGGCTTGGCCACATGTAACATGTCTAAAATCGGGGCCGCTCAGACATGTACCTCGCCTTGGTGGAGCTCTGAATTATCAGATTTTTCCTATCACAGTCTTCACATTAGCTAATTATTCCTAGCAGTGGATCACTGTGGTCTTGTTTCATGGAATGGGAATTGACAGACAGTGAACTTCTACAGACAGTGTCGAGTACATTCTACCAAGACCATGTGGGTCCTGGTCCTTTCCAGCCTCCCTTAAAATGGAAACTTTTTTTTTTTTCTGTTCTTCCTTCACAAATTACTGTAACTTAGAGGTTTAAAGTGGGACGCATTCACTAGCTTGCAATTTCAGAGGGTCAGGGATTCAGAAGCGGCCTGATTCTGTGGTCTTTTCTGATACTGCAATCAGGTGCCACACCAGTCTACAGACATCCGCAGGCATGAGCAAGGCGATTCTCGCACCCTGGTATGCAGGGGTGCCTCTCGGTCAGCCAGCTTTTCAGGAGGCCTCGGACAGGGGTTTCTCATAGGACAGCTTGTACTTGGTGACTTGATATTTGGCTTCTTCCAGAATGATCCAAGGGAGAACAAAGGGGTACGCATGGTATCTTGTATGATCATCCCTTGGAAGTTAAACACAGTCATTCCCCAATATGCTGTTGTTTATGCAGAACTGTCTGGTTCACTGTGGGGCAAGACGGCATAAGGCATCTGACAGCTCAAGGTGGGGATCGCCTGCTTGTGAGCATCTCAGCCTCGTCACAGTGAAACAAGCATTGCTGCTGACATATTTTAAAAGACTCTTCCTCCCATTTACTTAGTGCTCACAACCAATTTTCCTTTGGGTAGACTCCCCATTTTAAAGTGGAAGAGGCTGAATTTTATTGACATATCCAGTATTACCTAACTAGTAAGCTGGAGGATAAATTCTGAACCCATTCAGTGCAATGTGGATGTCATTTGAATTTCTATAGAATAACACACAGCATTCTCTCCATCTTGCCATTTGCTGATGATGTGAGGCTCCTGAGTGCCCGTGTCCTCATCATACTGTCTTTCATTCTTTTTGATTTCTGCAATGAGTCAGGCTGCAAATTATGTTTCCTATTCCGCCATCTCCATGCGTTCCCTCTGCCCCTTCTTGTGCGTTGGTTGTTAAGGTAACTCGGTGTGGAGAACCACCACTGTGGAATACCTAATTTCCTGAAGAAAATGATCTCCAATTTGTCATCAGTGAAACAAACTTTAAAACTATCTTTGAAAATGATTATCTGGTTCTGCAGTGATTCTACTTAGTGCTACTCTTGGAAGTCCCCCATGTAGATGGTCCTCTTTCCTCTGAACATCAGCTTTTGTCCTGCTGATGAAAAAGACCATTTTATCTTCTCTTTGTGAATTTCCATAGCTGCTTTTGCCTTTCTAGATTCATCTTCCCTTGGGGAATAGACATGTATAATGACAGCAATTTTCATTTCCCCCTACATCTCAGGGCACACAGATCTGCAGGTACGTTCTGTCCTCGCCTTGATTCATGATGGTTTTAATGCCTGTAGTTAGTGTTTAGTGCCCAGGGCTTCAACTCCTGTAAAAACACTGAAACCATTGCCAAAACAGTGGAATGGAAGCACAACCTGCTTATACAACAGGGACTCAACTTATTGTGACCAACAATGTAAGATTTATATTCTGCTGTAATAAGAAGCTGAATTACAAAGCTTGGCATTTTATGTGCAAGAATGAGTTTCGCAGATGCTCTGCTCTCTGTGTCAGCTCTCTGCCCACTTTGCCAGGTTTATTACAACTTAGGTCCCTGTTTCTGCTTCATTTCTTAGTCTCCTGAATTGCAGGGGTGAAGCTGAGTTCTGCCGATTCCCCACCCTTCATCAAATGCAGGACTCTTTCTTAATAACTGGCCAGACATAGAGAAAAAAGAAAATGGCGGGCTGTGGAGGTACCACTCCCCTACAACACGCCTTAGGGTGGAGATGTTCTCCCGAACAATCCCCTGTGTATAGGAACATATGTGCCTGGAGCTGGAAAGTGTGAGGGGCTGGGCTTACTTTAGAAGGGAAGCAACACTATAGAAAGTGGGCTTGAATCATGACAGTAATCCATTTTGAGGTCACTGTCTAAAGGAGGCTTTTGATAAATGTTACATTATTTGATATTTTTAATCATCTTTGAAATCATAATTATTTTGAATTTTTATAACAAAATATCTTTGTTTTATGCACATTCATGTTTACATGGGACCAAACTGGCCTCATCTATAATTTATTTTAAACTAGAGTGTAATAAAAATACAATGACTTTTACATGACAATAATTATTGCTGGGTGTGGTGCCTCATGCCTGTAATCCCATCACTTGGGAGGCAGAGTCAGGAAGGTTGCTGAGCTCGAGCTTGCCTGGGCTACATAGTGAGCTCAGGGCCAGCCTGAGGGCCACACAAAAAGCAAGGCCCTGTCAAAAAAAAAATTACAGTATAGAACAGCACAGTATACTCTCGGTCTCCTAACACTGGTTCTATTGTTCTTGCTACTTTCTAAAGCAGTTGTGAAGATCTTGTGAGTGTTTTCAGCTGGGGTGTCATGACTACTTGATGTTCTAAATAGACTGAAAAAGTTGTCTAGGGGCTGGAAATTTGGCTCAGTGGTTCTGGCACCTGTCTTGCAAGTGCAAGGACCCGGGTTCAATTCCCCAGTTAACCACATACAGTACTGGGTGTGGAGACTCACGCCCAACAGCAACCAGTACCACATACCACAGTGCCGGGCATGGTGGCTCACGCCTGTAATCCCAGCACTCAGGAGGCAGAGGCAGGAGGATTACTGTGATGTGAGTTTGAGGCTGAGCTCAGGGCCAGCCTGAACTACAAAGCGCGACCCTGTCTCAAAAAAAAAAAGAAGAAGTTGTCTATTCATGCCCATATGGACAGCACGGAAGAACCTGAGATTGCGGTGGACCAGATCCAGCCGATCAGATCCAGTGTGGAGGCGGACACGCTGTGAGGTTTCGCTGTGAGGATGGCACTTGGCAGCAGCTAACACTGTATTTTTCAGCTACTTTTAAGGACTCTTAGGAAAGAAGACTTTCAGTACTGCTTTAGAAAAGGGCAAGATGATGGGATGAGTGTGTTTGAAGTGAGAGGGAGTATTTTGAGGGTGTCTCATGGTGATGTGATGAAGTCATTTTATTTAAACCTTTACTGTCTGTTGTGAGTATGCTTCAGACACTGGCAAATAAAAAGATAAAGTAAATTTGGAAAAGTATTAACAGTTGTTAACTGTGGGCGATGAACATTTAGACATGTAATCCATACTTCTTCTCTATAATAAAAACTAAAATAGTCGGAATGAGGTACAACATTTGAAGAGAAAAGTGCACAGTTAGGACAACAGAAAATCTGGAGCCCGGCTCCACCACCAGCCTTTCTTCCCATCCTCCCCAAGCTGTTGTGGGGCCTGGCATCAAAATAAATATTGCACAAATATTTAAAGAACACGTATCAAGACATATTAAATAATGTGCCTGCCTGGAAGTTGGTCCTGCACAGCAATTCTTCACCTCTCTGCAGGTCGGATACTCAATCACTGGAAGAGAATCAAGAGCAAAAAGGGAAAAGGGATGGGAGGAAATAACCAACAGGCCACTGGACCATCCTTACTGCATGTAGATTGAGAGGAATAGAAAAGGCATCATCTCCATAGAGCTCACCTGTGAAAAATTCAAACCACAGCCACCCAGGGCCATTTTGCAGTAGTCTGAAAGATAGTATTACATCACTGCATGTTCAGTGATTATTTGAAATTTAAACAAAATAGAGTCATGTTCACACAAAACAATTTGCTTAAAAGATAAGGACACAAAGTAAATTTTTTTCCCTAAGGATTTCATTAGAGATAATTTAAGTTTTGTGGTGTTGTCATCCCAGAGTACATATCAGATATCCAAAAGATTTTTTTTTAATTTAATTCCATCAGAATACAAAATAAGTGAAACCAGAAACCCAGAAGACTCTAAGGCAAAGATGGAGGAGCTGTCAACTATTTTGAACTTCTTTATTCCCTTTCAGTGATATGGAATATATGTGTCTGTCTTTGGGAATTTCATATTTATTTACCTTCTTTTTTAAAAAAAATTTTCCCATAGTCTCTGTCATGTAATTGGTTGTTGAGTGATTTAATATATATTTTTTATTTTTTTTAAATGCTGACTAGAAATAGATGGTGGTGCCATGCAGATTAATCAACATAGGTAAAGAAAAGTTTAAAAAACCAAGTGAAATATTTCCTTCCTTCTTCCTTTCTCTTTGTACAGTTGGCAAGGGAGCAAGTGGCCTGCTGAAAACATAGCAGGAGAAAGTGATTATATGCACTACATCTCTGAGAGTTACAAGAGTAGCCAGAGAGATGCTGAAAAGGTGCAGACCCAATAGATGTTATGCTGCGGTCATGAGTGACAGCAAATGCTTGTTATTCATCAAAATGGTGCTAAAAGGAGAATTTCAAACCTGTAAAACTAAAGATGTGTGGAGAACTTTGGGATCAACTACTACGATTATTGGCAGACATCTCCTCTGCCCTGTAGGATCTTCTACTATAAGGATATTACACTAGGATTACTGGCAGACATATGAGATCGTAAACTCCAGGGATTATTGCAGATATCTACCCTGCTTTATGCATGCTAAGATTTTGGGTATGAAGGTTGTTAACAAATAATGGTGTAGTGAGCTCAAATAAAGGTGGGCCACCACCTTCTTCTGCTGTTGCTGTGAGCAGCAAGATTCAAGCTCAGGCTCAGCCTTTTTCTCCAGGTTCCAGTTTTGTTGTTTGTTAATCCTTTTGCTGTGGGACTCATGGGGGACTGGAGTTTGCCACTAGAGTTCTAGCTTGATCCTCTTCCCCTGTCTCCCACAAAGATGCTTATGTTTTCTTCTATTCTTATGTGTGTCTTTAAGAAAAGCTTCTGCGGATTTTTCAAATAAGTACTGAATACATTTTTAACATTTTGCTGAATATGTTAAAAATATGAGCCGGGGATTTAGCTCAGTGGTTCTGGCGCCTGTCTTGCAAGCACAAGGGTTCGAGTTTGATCCTCTGGTAACCACATACAATACTGGGCATGGAGACTCATGCCCAGCAGCAATCACTACCACATACCACAGTGCTGGGCGTGGTGGCTCATGTCTGTAATCTCATGGAGGCAGAGGCAGGAGGACTGCTGTGATGTGAGTTTGAGGCTGATCTCAGGACCAGCCTGAACTACAAAGCGAGACCCTGTCTCAAAAAACAAATAAATAAGTGAAATAAATAGGTCACAGATGTGTAAATATCATATCTTTTCTCTGGAATGAGAAAAAAAAGATGTAAATGAGTTCTAGAATGTATGTTATATATTGTGAAATAGAAAATACTCAAAGCAAAATGGGTTGAAGGGGGAAAAATAGTGAGATTATAACAGAAAAGAAACAAAGTTTATGTATATAGGGGTGGGGGTGGTAGGGTGGGTAGGGCTATGGGAAAAAATGAGAATTAAGTTGTGTCATATACTGGTACAAATTCTCATTGTTGAATGCAATGATGATGTGTATATGTAATGTACCAATAAAAATTTCAATTAAAAAATAAATAAAATAAATTTTTTCCTTGCCATACTATTTCCCTGAGTAGCATCAAAGTTGATATCATTTGAAAATTAAATCTAAAACTAGGTACAATCCTTCAATTTTACATTATTTAAAATAAAATAGTAAGCCTGAGTCTTGGCAATAAAATTTCAATACATATTTGCTTTATAAATTAAAATGTTGAATTGATTTCCCTTATAAATTATATTTTTGAGCCTTCCCACAGATTTTCATTTTAAATCTTTTTTTTCCTTTTCACAGGTTTCAAATGTGAAGTCTTTTCCCACTCCAAATGTTCTGAAATGGAATTTGGTTTGTGAACATTGGACTTTAAAGACAAAATATGTTGAAAACAAGGATATTTCTTCTCATCAATAAAAATAATATTTTAATTATATTGGTGAGAGAAAACTTCACAGGGTATTTCACTTGCTACACATTTGTTATTCAACAGAAATTGTCATGAATATAATA
This sequence comes from Petromus typicus, assembly GCA_004026965.1. NCBI lineage: Eukaryota > Metazoa > Chordata > Mammalia > Rodentia > Petromuridae > Petromus > Petromus typicus. Next base: position 1,926 of record PVIR01010572.1, on the reverse strand, counting down.
ACAGTTTTGCTTTGAATTAATTTTGTGACATTTATTTGAAAGATAGTTTTTTTCTTAAACACAGAGTTGGCTCAACTCTTGACATAATTTTTGGTTAAAACACTCCTAGATAAAAATGTGCTCAATTTTCTCACCAAAAAATAGAAGAAAGTAATAAGAGCAAGAAAATCCATAAACTGGAGTTCATAAACTGGAGTTCTAACCAAGAGCAGATATTAGATTATGATTAGAAAAATTTTAAGTCAGTGAAATCATAAGAAATTGTGCTATGTATCCTTCTGTCTATCCGTTTGTTTTTGTCTCATATTTGCCATCAGAAACACATAAACACACACACACACACACATATATACATATATATGTATATATATATATATATTTTTTTTTTAAGAGTGAGATGAAATTAGAAGGATGAATGTATGGGAAATAACAAACCAGATGGTAGGAGCCACAGAGAGTAGTGCTCTTACCTTCAGTAGTGAGATTATGTTTCAACAAACCCTCCACATATGTTTTCAGATGAATGCAACACCATATATAGATTTTGAAGGTAAGAAACAAAATTTCACCGGAGTTGAGGTGACCAACAGTGATTATCCATTTGGGATGATTCCACTTCTCACAAGGGCAAATTTCTAAACTGCCATTTTCATTTCCCATTATAGATTCTGGCACTAGGGCAAGATATTAGGATTTTAATACTTTAATATATTCTATGAAATATACTCGTGCACTTTACTATTTTGACCTTTTGGCACATCATATTTTGATTTGGACGCCCATCTCACTCTTTGCTCTCAAGCTCAGGGAGGCCATAAAAGAGTGAAATGAACGGACTGACTACTGCTATCACAATACGGAATACTGAAAAGGTCACCGTATCTCATCAACGGCACTATTACTCACAGATACACAGGATCTTAAATATTTGATACCACACTCTCGTGACAAAGGAACCCAAAGAAAAAATGGAGCCCAAAGTTGCATCTCTGGCCAAAATTGTATCATAATTCAAGAATGAAAAATAGCCAAAGCTCAGCATAAGGATAAAAAAAAATAATTTTCACTTCTCATCATTCCCTTTTTAGTAAAATATATCTGTGAGCACAAGCTCTCCAAAGGAAAGGCACTACAGAGGCAATCTGAAAATGCTAAAGGAACAGCTTGACACAAAATTCAAGGATTCAATTTTCTGAAGTTTTTTTTTTTTTTTTTCCCCAAGACTTTATGAGGTACGAATGTTTCTTTTGTGGAGAAGAGATTAGATAGGCCATACATGGAGAAGAAATGTAAACAAATTTTTCCAATTTAAAGTATAGTAAGGCCCAAAGGATTTTTTTTTGTAAAATAATCTTTCCAGTTTCTTTTTCATCTATTTCTGATATTAAGTGCCAGAAGGGCATAAGTTGCTTATACACAGGTAGAAAGTAAATTCTTATGTAGCTCAATTACTACCATGTCTTACAGAGATATATTTGCTGCTGTCAAATTTTATTGATGGAATTAAATGAAATATGTAAACTATAGTAGAGGAAAATGAATAAAGACATAATTCTTTAAAGAAGAAATATATGCCACCAAAAACATTTTGACATTAAGCTCATTCTCACTAACGGTTTTTAAAATACAACTTAAACAATAATGACGTCAATTTAACTATTAATTATTGAAGAATGAGAAAAGAAAGAAAATTCTTGATGTTGATGAGAATGAGAAAAATATTTAATTTTTTTTTTTTTTTTTTTTTTTTTTTTTTTAGGTTTTTTTGAGACAGGGTCTCGCTTTTGTGGTTCAGGCTGGCCCTGAGCTCAGCCTCAAACTCACATCACAGCAATCCTCCTGCCTCTGCCTCCCGAGTGCTGGGATTACAGGCGTGAGCCACCACGCCCGGCACTGTGGTATGTGGTACTGGTTGCTGCTGGGTGT
>PVIR01010571.1:0-49428 GCA_004026965.1 Petromus typicus | reverse complement strand
GAAGCTTGAAGATTCTGTTACAAACATATAGCCCTCTGAATGTGTCTCTCTGATCCAGTGGCTCCAAAATTTTCTGAAATATTATCAAAGCTACTTTATGTGAGTTTTCATAGATCCCAAAGCCAAAAAATTGTTCTTCACATGCCCTGGCAACTAGACAGAAACAAGTATTCCAATTCAAGCAATAATATTTATTTATTCTTGTGATAGTAGATAAGAGATGGATGTAGATTATAGCTCACTCTGTCAGGTTGATCCTGGTATCCACTGTAGCAGGGACAATAATGATCCCCAGGTTCTATATATGGAATTAACATCACCATGTTAAGTAGCTGGAGCTCTACATAATGACAGTCACTGTTTTCCCACCAAGAGATCATCCACTGATTTCTGCCTGTTTTCTCACCCCTGTTCTTCAACTTTTCTATTAAGCTAAAAAATGTGCTTAAAATAAATCTATTTACTTAATGATGTAGCTGTAATCAATTTATGCAACTTCAAATAAGTACCAATACTGATAAAATTTAAAATTTTTCATATATTTTCTACGTATTTATAGCTTCTTAGAATATCATTTAGTAGATATCACATGGAAAGTATGAAGAAATTGAGGTCTCTAGGAACTTAGATTTTTGTTGTTTTGTTTTGTTTTGTTTTACTAGAGATTGAACATGGGACCTTGTAGTTGCAAGGCAGGAGCTGGAATCACTGAGCTAATTACCCAGCCCCTCTAGATATTTATTAATTCATATTTATAAATAAAAGTTTTAGAATGTTTATTTTCTAAATTTACTCTATAAATTTTTCAAATATGTCATATAGTTGAAGAGTTTAGAACTCAAAAATTCACAAATCAGTGAAATTAGCAGAAAATATAAGAAAAATAGATATAGTGAAGTAATAAAATAAATTATAACAATTATATATAATCAATAGCAAAAATCAATATAAACCTAATAAAATTAGAAATACTCAAAGGTTTAGGAAAAGTAAGTGTGTGGGCCAGGGAGTTAGCTCAGTGGTTCTGGCACCTGTCTTACAAGCACAAGGACCCGGATTTGATCCCTGGTAACCACATACAATACTGGGCGTGGAGACTCACGCCCAGCAGCAACCAGTATCACATACCACAGTGCCAGGCGTGGTGGCTCATGCCTGTAATCCCAGCCCTTGGGAGGCAGAGGCAGGAGGATTGCTGTAATGTGAGTTTGAGGCTGGGCTTAGGGCCAGCCTGAACCACAAAGCAAGACCCTGTCTCAAAAAAAAAAAAAAAAAAAAAAGAAAAGTAAGTGTGGTCAATATGAAAAATATCACAGATCCCACATCCATTAAATTTAAAATATAATATTAACAAATGCCCACAAGTGAAGGAATTCAGCTGAAATTTGTAAACTTGCTAAGAAACACAACAAAATGACACAAGGAATTTAAAATTGAACAATCCCCCAAACAATAAGGAAACTTACTTAATAACTGAAAAAGTTAGAATAATATACCTTCATCAGCAAATTCTTTCTATACCATTAAAGATGGAACACATCTAAGATTTTACACAATTTGCTCTAGAATAAGCAGTCACTCTTTGACTTGTTTTGTGCTTTAAAAATAATTTTGTCACTGAAAATATAAAGGGAAATGATAGGGCAATATGTATTACAAACATAAATTGAAGCATGCTAAAAATAAGAAAGTAAAAATCTATAATAAATTTAACAGAGTATATTAAGATAATAATATATCACAATTAACAACATGAGGAATGCAAGGCTGGCTTAACAGTCATATCAGCCAGGTCATCTATTAAAAGATGAAAAAGGAAAATCTTATCAATATTTTTATAAAGGAAGAAAGGTATTGACAAAACTAAATTTCAATGTATCCAACTTAGGGGCAGAAAAGTTAATTCCAGAAATTCTAGAAATAGAAGCTACTCATATATGTAAGTGTATTTGTCTCTTCATTGCCACTATGAAAAATGCTCAATACAATTTTAAAAAGGAAAGATTGGTTTGGGCTCATGTTTCAGTCCGTGTTGGGCTGTGTCCGAAGCAGAACCAAAAATTTCCGGTGATTGGGAGAAGAAAATCTGCTCTGTGTCATAGTGCTTATGGAACAAAGTACAAAAGGGTGGGGGAACCACGGAGAGAGATACACCCTCCTAAGTAATATCCCCCAGAGATTCACCTCCAAATAGCTTCCAAACAGCAAGTGAGCTAGAACTCCTCCATAACCTTCCAGCCCTAAATCTGGATGCACGATAGATACATTTGGGGTACATTTATATGTAAACTATGAAATTCTACTCCAGGCCCCCAAACTCAATTTCACTTCCTCATTCAAAATGTATTTAAACCACCTCTAAAAGTCACTAAAGTCTTAACAATTCCAGGATGGTTGAAAAGGATCAAATCCAGGCTTTGAGCCTACAATTCTTGTATTCTTCTCTGCTTGTAGAACCAATGCCTTGTGGATATGACTATGGTCTGCTACTAGTTCAACCTATAGTCAAGTCCCCTTTAATCATGGTTCCAGAGGCCTCCAAGCGCCTGAATACTGAGCCCTGTGTATTCAGTCCAAGGGTACTGATTCCCTACAGGGTCCTTGAGTAGAGTGCTCTGGAGTGCTTTTCATAAAGCAAAGCCTTCCAAAGGAGTTTACTCTTACCCTTTTATAACCTTAAGCTAATAAAAGACAAGATAAATCTAATTCCTGAGATCCCCTGGAACCTTTTTCTTGATGCTAAATAACTGACTGCTTTTCAAAGGCTAATCTTTTCAGCTACTGTAGGCTGGTAGGGTATAGTGGAGGAAAACTCATATTATGGTTGCCAATAAGCATTCAGAGAAATGAGGAGAGGGAGTTACACACTTCCAGGTCACATGTCCAGTGAGCCATTTCTCCTGAGCAAGCTCCACCTTCTAACAAGATGTTTAGAATGGATTATTCAATGGATAAATATATATCACAGGTGAGTATAATACACCATCATCAAATCATCTTCCACAAATATGAGAGTTAAGGGCAACTAGATATAAATCATAACATAAAGGAATTAATAAAGAAGCTTAACATGTTATCACTCAAGCTAATATAACAAAATACTTTTGGTTGGATGGCTTAAACAATAGATACTGATTTCAGACAGTTGTTAAAGGCTGCAAAGTTCAAAGTTAAGGTGTCTTCAGATCCACCTCTAGTTAAGGCCTCTTGTTCACCTTGAAGATACATTTTCACTCTATAAAATATAGGGTATAATACTCAACCTTGATATTGGCAAATATTTTTTGAACAAAATCCCATAAAACACAGGAAAGTAAACCAAAAAGTAGACAAAGAGGATTATAGCAAACTAAAATTCTCTGCATAGGAAAAAATATCATCGCAAAATTGGAAGAAAATATTGCAAGAAAAATATCAGAAAAAAGTAATATCCAGAATATATAAAGAACTTTAAGAACACAATGGTAAAATTAAAATAAAATAACTTAAAAAGAGGCAAAAGAACTAAATAAAATTTCTTAAAGAGGATATCAGAGTGGTCAACAGGCATGCCAAATCGCTAATCCTAAATCACTAATCTTCAAGGAAACATAACTAAAAAAAACCCAATATATTATATCATGTAATTAAAAATGGCTATGATCCTTTAAAAATACAATTAACAAATACTGTCAAAAATATGGAGGAAAAAAAACATTTGCACATTTTTTGGTCAGGATATATATTAATATTATCATCATAGAATATAGTATGGAGTTTCTAAAATAAATAAATAAAAATAGAGCGAAATCTAGAAATCTATGAAATCCAGAAATCCTACTCCTGGAAATTTATCTGAAGGAAATTAAGTCAGGCAGTTAAAGAAGCATCTTCATCCTGTAATTATTCCAAAACATTCACAATAGCCAATAAGTGAAGCCTAAGTAAGCTTCCTAATACTAATGAATGAATAAAGAAAACGTGTGTGTGTGTGTGTGTATTTGTGGAGAAGAAGTAGGAGGAAAGGATGAGCAAAGGTAATCAATGAGTAATAAGTTATCATTAGATAGGAATAAAAATTGTGATATGTGTTATTGCACAGAGAAATGCCTATTGGAACCAATTTACATATTATATATTTCATGAAGCTAAAATAAAGATTTTGTGCTTCTATCATGAAGAAGTAATAAAGAGATAAATATGGTTAACTTGGTTACAACATTTTATGTGTATCTTTAGTATGTATAATTTTTAGGTATCAGTTAAAATAAAACTTTTTAAAAATATAGTTTTAATTGTTACCTATTTGAAATATATTTAATAATTTCTTATTGAGTCGTGAAATTATTTCCAATATTTAGACATTAGAAATAAAATTCGGACAAAATTTTAGGATGTAAGTATATATCAGTGTATCTGATCAATTCTTGAGGATAAATTGATGGAATACAAAGATCGTTCTCAAAGAACATATTTTAGAAATTCAACAAAATGACAAAGTTCTCTCCAGAACCATAACCCCATTAGAGATACCACATATAATATATAGCATTGTCCATTTTACCATATTCTCTACAACATTAGGCTTATATTTATTAAATTGGTCACAAGTTTACATTATTTGAATTTTAACTTGTGACACCTAACCATATAGGATGTACATACTTACTTTCCTATATGGATTGTCCGTATCATTTGCCAGTTTGTACCCAGGATTTTTGGTAGTTTTCATCTCAATGTTTAAATTTTTAAAAAGATGTTCAATCTATTTCAAAAGTGCTGCCAACAGCCACATTTTGTTTCTTTTTAGGTTCATATGTTTTATGAGTATTATAGATTGCATCTTTGTTACATTCATTGTTATTTTCTTGATTTTAAATATTTTTGCGATTTTTATCAATATTTAATTTTGTTTATATGTATATTAACGTGAAACATATTTTATAATACTTTATGTATATTGTTCATTTATATATTAGGCATATTATATACCCTATATATTTTATGGCTTAAAATTTGTATATGATACAATATATCCATTTTCTCTTGAGAATTCATTCCCTGAGTTTTCTGATTTTCTTGCACTGTTAATTTGATTTTTAAATTTTTGTTTCCTTCAAAGTATATATGTGATAAACCTAAACTTTATTTTGCCATGTACAGTAAATGACAGTAGTTTGTAACTATCCCTCCAAAATGGTCAATAAATGACTCCAAACTCACTCTCTCAAGAATTATGCTTATAATTTTAAAACATATCTCTATTTTTAATTAAGGCACAGTAATCTTAGGTATTCATCTGGCGCAGTGTGACATTTCAGTACAGGTGTACCACATGTGATGAGGAGAACAGCTTAATCTGCATATCTTTCCGGTGAGGGAATGTCATTTATTTTAGGATGACCCTGTTAGTGGTCTCCACCATTGTCAATTGCCTAAAACATTACCTGAACATTCATTGCATTTCAATGTAAAATCAATTTTAACTCAAAAATCTATTTTTCAAAAAAAATAAATATTTAGTCTTTAACCATTAAGTGAATGGTAGAATAATCTGTAAAGTTTCATCAGAAAGAATAAATAGCCATCTAGACAGCTGACAAATTTCTTAGGCTATAAGCTGACAAATTTCTTAGGCCATAATAACTTATAACCTATTGTAATCCTTCATGAAACTTTACTTCTGTCTCAAATACCTATTTATTTTTTTAATAATAAGGTGTACTTTCTGTCTTTTTTGTAATTATGAAAGTCCCTAAGGTATTTTATTGTATATGTAAAGCACATCTTTTCAACTCTTCTAACATTAATTATTTTTATTCTCTCTAGAAAGGCAGCATTTTAAAATACATTTCTAAAGTTGTATTAATGATGAAAATTATGATAAAATAAAAAATAAAGTAACATTTAAATCTTTTTAAAGCTTTGTATAAAACTAATTTTTTCCTTGCAGATAATCATGTTATCTGTAAAGTATTAAAAATATTTATCCCTTTGGAGGGATAAACATATATTCTATATTTAGGGACATAATTTTTGTAATAAGTTATGCCTACAAATAGTATATTGATGAAATTTGTGAATATTGAATTAACTTTATCTGAGATAAACACTTTAGCAGGTGTTCAAGTGAGAACTGTTTCAATTTGTTTTGTGAAAGATATCATCGATTTCAGTTAACAATTAGTATATTATAAAAAGATACTTACAAAATACATTTTACTACAGATGTGTAGCGAATTTTTATTGTATTTCCCATCTATATCTCTCTGTTCTATAAAACATTTATCTAAGGAATATAATCTAAGCAACAAATGTCATCTCTGTTCACTGAAGTATAGAAAGGAAAGCAATATGATAATAATTCTACTCATACTTTGTTTTGAATATTAATTAAAGACATAAGACCTCAAATTTTAATATTAACTCATTTGGGTATTTGAGAACATTGGATTTGTGAAATAAAGCATAAAGCTAGTAAATTTCAATTGCAGTTATGAAATACAGCCACCATTTCCTTTAGTAATAAAGAGGAAAAAAAATGTAACCGAAAAGGAAGCTGTTTTTATTTCTCTGTTCTAGTACATATTGGTTTCATCAATGATTTTCAGTGATTTTTAGATTAGTTGCATTACTGTGTCACTTAAATGAAAAAAGTTTTGAAAAGTAATAATGATAAAGATGATAACAAGTAGCAGTAGCTTAGTTGCTTAATTTCTAATATGAGATAAATGTTGTTGGTAACTTTCATTTTTAGAGGAGAAACTGAGGCACACTCAGTTTAAAAAACTATTTCAGTTCTCACATTTAGTCAGAGAAGAAAGCAATATATTAGGCCCAGGAAGTAATGTTTCAAAGGCTGGTTTGTTTTGTCAGCATTGAGAATAGGAGCCAGGTGTTTCATGCTAAGCAATATCTCAACTCTTTTTTTTTTTTTTTTTCAATTCTTAAATTTTGAGACAAGTCCCTCAGTCCTTATACTGTTCAGTCTGGGCTGAGATTTGCGATTCACCTGCCTCAGCCTGCCAGAATACTAGGATTACTGAGGAGTATCAGTTTTGGTTCTATATTTCATACCACTTTTAATACATTCGGTACAATTCTGAGAGTGAAAGGGTGTGTTAAAAATGAAAACTGTCCAATTATTGATAAATTGGCAGAACGTTAGTTACATTATGTTGATAAACCCAAAATGATACATTCAACAATCATGTTATCGATAAAATCCTTTCAATTATTCTTCTTAATTTTAGTGTGTACGATGAACACAATCTTCTCTCGTATTTCATTCCACAGTGAAAGACTGTAAAATTGTTGGTGGCTCCATCCGCTCCTTATTGAGTGTCCCTCGTCTTCACTGTAAACTTCTTTTCACTCCAGCAGCTGATGTCACCGAAGTTCAAAGCAAGTTGTAGTAAAAAAATTCCTCAATGACATTTTTAATTAAAATGGATAAATATTTAATTATTTTTAAATATAATTTAATATTGTTCCATTCTCCCCTCAATCCTCTTCCCCTCCCTATGCATGAGAGCTTTGGATTTTTTTCCTTCTGTTCTCACTTTTCTTGGCCAGTTGCTTTTCTTTCTGTTTCCTTCCTCCCTTGTTCTTCTTCCCTTTCAAATACTTTCTTCCTCTTCCCAATATCTTTATACTTTTCAGTCCTTATTTCCACTTTTGGTTTCTCGCACCAGAAAAACAACGCGGTATTTAAACATGCATGTCTGCTGGATTGCACTTAAGAGAATGGTCTCTGGGTCCATCCATAAATATTTAGCTTCAGTATTTTCCAAGTGCTATCTTTTTACCTCCATTCAAGGTAGCTTTTCATAAAGATGTTTGTAAATGAAAACTCAGTAAATTATTTTTATTTATGAACACTCATCAAATTATTTTTATTTATCTGCAGTTTACTTGGATTTGTGTTTTTCAAATGAAAGTGCTGGACAATGAGACCTATGTAAGTACAGGCATAGACTTTAAAATGTGATAGTTGAAAGGACTAATGAGAAAAAAAAAAAGAGCAATAGGCTGCTGAATGAATTAGCAGAACAATCAATGAACTAAAAGAAAATACAGAAAAGCAGCGATTTGAATTAAGGAAGACAGCGAATAATACAAAAGACCACTTCAATAAATATAAATTCTGATAAAGGACCCAGCAGAAATACTAGAAATAAAATCTTAGTAACTGAAATTAAAAACAAAACAAAACAAAACAATTTTGGTTAAGTTAGCTCAGTGTTGCAAGCGCAAGGGCCCCATAATCACATACAACAATGTCGGACATGGTGACTCAGGCCCACCACCAATCAGTACCAGTATCATGGCGCTGGGTGTGGTAGCTCAGGCCTGTAACCCCAGTACTTGAGAGGCAGAGGTAGGAGGATTGCTGAATTCGAGGCTGAGTTCAGGACCAGCCTGAACTACAAAGCAAGACGCTTTATTAAGAATTTCTGGGGCCGGGAATGTAGCTCAGTGGTTCTGGCCTGTCTTGCAAGCCCAAGGGCTCGGGTTCGATCCTGGGTAACCATATAACAATACTGGGTGTGGAGACTCACGCCCAGCAGCAACCAGTACCACATAACACAGTGCCGGGCGTGGTGGCTCACGCCTGTAATCCCAGCACTTGGGAGGCAGAGGCAGGAGGATTGCTGTGATGTGAGCTCGAGGCTGAGCTCAGGGCCAACCTGGACTACAAAGCGAGACCCTGTCTCAAAAAAAAAAAAAAAAAAAAAAAGAATTTCTGGTACTTTAACTACGGTGTGTTGAAAAGAATTTAAAATTTAAAAATTTTTTAAAAACTAAAAAAAATGAATCTAGGCAATAGAAAAGATTTTAAAAAAGAAAAAATGTCAGGAGTTGAAGACAATGATACAAAAGCTAGAACAATCAAATAAAATAAGAGAAAAAAAAAGTCATGAACACATTTTGGGGGTATATATAATAGAAATATCAAGTTATTTTTAAACCAAGAAGAAGGCACTGAAATTTAAGCTAACAGTTTAAAAATCATTTCACTGAAATTACTACAGAAAGTTTACAAGCACTGGAAATAAAATGGATAAATATCTAGATAAAGGGGGTGTTTAGGATCCCAAACAAACTTCTCAACATACGATAGTCAAAATAGCAGAAATTCTTAATAAAGAAACTGTTAAAAGATATTGGAAGTACCAAGTCATACTTTTAGAAGCAAATCTATTTAGAATGATAGTTAATTTCTCAACAGAAACTTTGAAAGGAAGGAAGACTTCAAATGAAGTTTTGCAAGTGTCAAAAGAAAATAATCACCACTCTATTACTATATCCTGTAAAGCTATTCTTTAAAAATGAAGGAAAAAATAATGACCTTTCCATGAGAACTATAGACTAGAGAAATTCATAAACACCAAGTCAGCATTTAATAATCCCATTAGGAGCTCCTAAACATAAATCAAAAAGACAAGTGCAATACAAAAGGAAAAAATGAATTTCACTGGGAGAGAAAACAAAAGAACAGAATTGAATCAAACAGTCTAAAAATGTCAAAATGACTGGAAATGTTACACTCATCCTAATAATAATAATAATACTCAATGCAAATGGTCATTATTTTTCTAATTAAATGGCACAAGATTTGGTTGGGAAAAAAAAAGACACATCTCTCTGTTGTCTGCAAGAAACACATCCTATTTTCAATGACATATGTGGACTGAAAATGAGAGAATCTAAAATGAAATTCCAAACAGCTGGAACCTGAAAGCAGGCAGAATCAGATATACTGACATCTAAAATGAGAGACTTCACGCCAAAACTAGACAGAAGAGATCAAACAAGTCACTACATAATATTAAAATGAAAAATCTACATGTTAAAGCACAAACATTATTCCCAGATTAGGAAAAGTAATCCTAATTCTCATATGAAAGTAGAAAAGACCAAGAATAGCCATTGCAACCGTGAGAAAAAAAGAGCCTGAACCAGAGCATCACTGGACCTCACACGGTCCTGCAAACCCAATTTTAAAAACTAAATCAGAAATGGTTTTGGGGTGGTTTTTTTTTTTTTAATTCAAATCCTCATTGGTACATTATGAATACACATCGTCATTGCATTCAGCATTGAGAGTTTTTACCAGAATATGGCATGACTTGATTCTCATTTTTTCCCTTCCCCCACCCTGCAACCCCCACCCCCTATATACATAAGCTTTGTTTCCTTTTTCTTTATTACTGTCACATTCTTTTCCCTCTTGTTATTTACCCCTACACCCTCTTTCCTTTTAAATAGTTTCTATTTCACAATATCAACTATACATACTATAACTCATTTACACTTTCATTTTCTCATACCAGAGAAAAGATACAATATTTACGCATCTGTGATCTATTTATTTCACTAATGAAGATGTCCTCAAGGTACATCCATTTGAGTATGAATGACTCATTCTTATCATTTTTAATGGCAGAGTAATAAAAGTTTTAAAGATGGAAGATACACAAACATATGCATGAGTAAGTATATGATTTTTTTCACAAAAAGGGCAAAAATTTGCTGCAGAAAATATAGTTGCTTTAATAAAAATGGCTGGGAAAACTGGATATTCAAATGCAGCAAATTAAAGCCAGGTCTTATCTCTTACCCTGTCCCAAAATTAAATCAAAATGGACTTAAGACCTAGAGTTAAAACAAGAAACATTAAAACTCTAAAACAACATAATGAAAACCCTTGAAGCCATAGGAACAGGCAACGACTCCACAACAGCATTCTAAAAAGAGAGACCATATATCAAAAATCAATAAGTGGGACTGTTTCAAATTAAAAGGCTTCTTCATATCAAAAGAAATAGTTAAAAAGACAATCTATTGAGTGAGAGAAAATCTTTGTTGACAATTATTTGGACAGAGGATTAAGATCTAGAATATATAAAAAACTAAACTGATCCATTCATAAACCAACTCACTAAAAAATAGGTAACTGAATCACAGACATGCTCATCAAAAAAGGTTTAAATTATCAAAAGCATGAAGAAATATTCATCTGTAGCCATCAAAGAAAAACAAATCAAGTGAACAAAATGAAATGACATTGAGATTCTATCCCTCTTGAGTCACAACAGTTATTATCAAGATTACAAAAAGACAAAACACAACAAACAAAAAAGCCAATCGTGAATGCAGGAAAAGTGAAACCATCCCACAATGTTGGTGAGAATGTAAACTAATATAAACACTATGGAAATTAGGGTAGAGAGTCCTCAGAAGACTAGATTGGAGATATCCTTTCACCTATTTATACCACTCCTGGGAATTTTTCCAAAAGAAAGACTGCGCAATACAGCATACACTCATACTTGTGTTTACAGCAGCATAATTCATAATATCTGAATTGTGAAAACATTAACTGCTCATCAACAGAATAGATGAGGAAATATCGTATATATTTACAACAGACTGTTATCAATCATACAGAAAAACAAAACGTGTAGTTCCCAGAAAAGTAAATGGAACTATAAACCATCATGTAAAGTAAAACTACTCAATCTCAGAGAGTTAAAAATTGCATGTTTTCCTCTTTTGGATAAATTTAGAATATAGGTAAATAAATTTAAAAATAAGCTGATAAGTCAAAAAGACAGGGGCAATGGATTGAAACTGACTAATGTCAACTTCTGAAAACAAATTAATATTGGTAATATTAGCACACTAATAAAGTAAAAAGGAAACCAAACAGAATCTATGAGCTTCATTTGAATATCCTTTTGCAAATCAAGATACACAAAGAGCACATTTATAAAATCTAAATACTAAATTCCACACACATTATTTGCTCCCTCTACTTAATTTGTTCCATTTCTCTGCCCTTGTAGGTACCTATTTCAGTGTCTTTCTGCTCACTTTATTTTCAAAAAGCAAAATTCACTGAACTTCACAATCTAAAATATTCTGATATTTTATTTATTGAATTATTTGCTTAAATATTTAACTAATTTCAAAACAGATTCAACTAAAATTTAGAAGTTTCTTTTTTAGAATTTAAGAATAACATGTACAGTATCTGTCAAATTGAATCTACTAAATTAACCTTCAAAGCATTACTTCGATTACGTGAATTAGATCATCATTATCCAAACAGAAAAGTTAACAATACCGTACATGGTTTAAAGGGCAAGATATCAAGGAGGCTTTGTGTTTTATTCACTTCATTATTAATCTTTCCCACTTACAATGTTCTGCTTCAAAGGGTTAGGAGTCTGACAATAACCTGAAAAGAGCCCAACCTCCCCAACAATGCCCGACTCTCTTTGATATGATCCTTTATGTTTCTCTTGTTGGAATACGCTCTAACCCTTCTTCTTATTGTAGAGCAGTTACGTCTGAGCTGTGGAAAATAACCAAAATTAGCCCAGGAGGCTGCTTTGATTCAGGTCACTCTGAAATATTTGCTTCAGCAATGGCATTTGTCATAGGGTCCAGCCTAGCTCCCTGAAGTGCTCTGTGAGGAACTATGTAACAATCCCACTCAGTCATCCAAGTTGACTTTGGCTCCTCTCCCTACTGGACATCTCCTTAGGAGATGTGATCATGCACCAGCAGAAAACAAAACTCTCTTGACCAAAGCTTTTGCTAGCCAGGAACATCCTCAATGCCTTACAGGGAAAAGATAAGTCTGAAGTTCATCAAGTGTGTAGACTTAACATATTGTCAAAGATTTAGAATGTAGCTCAAGTTCCTCCAAGTATGTTCAAAGTCTACCTCATCTGTAGCACATGGCACAATGATCACTCACCTAGGGCGCTACTGAGCACCAAAAACATGGCTATTCCAAACTGAAATGTACCATAAATGGAATACACATTTGGAGCCAATATGGAATCAAGAATATAAACTACCTCATTAATTTTCTTCATATGAATAAATCGGTAAATGCTGATATTTTGGACACTTTAAGTTAAACGAAATATAAATTTAATTTAACTCATTTTTATACCTGTATTTTTTTAAAAAGGTAGCTATGATAAAATTCAAAATCATTTTTGCGGCTAACATTTCCTGCTGAAAGTCCAGATCCTGCTTCTCAACTTGAAGCTTTGTTTTTTCCATTGCTCTGGCCACAGATTTATGCTTCAGCACTTTGCAAATACTCTCAGTGCAGTATATTTCCCAAGCAATAATTCTTTACAATTACCCTGCCTCTTCAACTCTCACCCCCAAACACCTTATAGAACAAATATTCTGACATTTCACAGAAGACTAATTTAAAAATGTAATCCACATGTCACTTTTTCTGGGAAAGCAGTGCTGTTCCTAATATTCTACTTTATTACTACATTTGCTGTAGGACTTGTGACAAAACTCTGTAACTTACCTGTAAATCCCTTTAGGTCAGAGGCCAGGATATATATTTTTACATGGTATAAAATTTTTAATAAATATTTTAGAAGCAAAATAAAATACTATTCTTCTATATATTTTTATTGAATTAATTCATATCAGCCCACATCTAACAACAGAAAATGTGGAATTATTGAGAAGTGACTAACACTGAAGTGACCAAACTACTTTAAGAAACTAGAAAACAAATTGAGTGACTATGGACTATTATATGATCATTACCAACTACAGCTGCATTTACATAAACATCAAAGTAACATTTCATACAGGTGGTTTTTTGAGAGTTCAATTCCTAATACCAAAATAAAACTTGTTTGAAAGAAAGTAATTGTTGCATGAGTGTAAATTCTACTTACTATGTAGATGCAGTGAGAAGTTACTTTGCAGATGAAATTATACATGTGAGTAGTCATTCAGTTTTCACAATATATTGTTGTATTAACTTCAGAAAAAAGAAGCTTCAGTCCTATTTACTTATCTAAGTCATCCAAAAATGGAATGACAAACTATCTAAGACTGAATATACGAAGCCTGACTCAATAGCTCTTGGAGGTGAATCTCACTATGTGTACCGCAATAGATTTAAAAAGCAGTAAAAATGAAATATTTTGTCACATCCAGCTAGATAGATCTATTTTCATCTGAGCTAGATTCTTTGTCCTCAGGTTGACTAAAGGTTTTACAGGTATTACAAACATCACTGGGTCAGCCCTTTGTAATGAGATGAAAAAGAGTAGAGAAAACTCCCAAAATACATTTTCTATCAGAATATCAGGTCAGAATACAAACAGGTATCCTGACAGAAAGAAAAGAGGGGCACCACCTTTAAAACTAGCAGACAATGCCCACAAGGTAGCTCTCTCTGCTTTGTGTTGAAGTGATAATTTAAAACTATAGTTTAGGATAAAGTTTCTTCTCTATGTCATCCTGCTATTTTTGGTCTACATCTATTATGCTGGGAAAGCTGAATGCTTTCCTCATAGAGCTCTCTTTTCTTCTCTTTCCCAAGCTTTCTAAAACACATTGCCAGATTAATATTCCTGAACTATTTAATATAAGCCAGTGTCTAGGTTGGAAAATTCTATGTTGTGTCTGACATGACTAGGCAAGCAGTGGACTTGAACTCATTGCATCTGGGAAGCCCTCAGAGATTCAGCACTAGGAAGAGAAGAAAGGTCAAGGTCTATTTGCACTCTTGGCTTCTATAAGTGGCCACCTCTTCTTCCTTCCATTCTCTGACAGTGCATTGTCCCCTGTGGGCATGTATTTCACGTGCTGCTCCACAGGTACATATCTAGTCTTCAAACCCTGTCTTCTACACTCTTATTGTACCATATTTATTCATACTATTATTCCTATGATTGTGTCAGCTTAATCTATTCTCTGGCCCATCAATTTAAAACTTACTTCTCTTTACAAATACAAACTAATGTTCATGATTTCCCTGAACATTTGAATCAGACAGAACTTCCCTGCTGTGTCCCTAAACACTTGACTGCTTCACTCTTACTATTATTGACATTTGCTTGTGTTAGGCTTCATAAATATACTTTCTCTTCTCAAATGACCTGTTCATTTATACAAGACCATGTTAATAAATTATAAGAGACATAATGTAGGCTTACAGATATCCTCAGAACTTAAAATATCTTCATTTTACTGATAAAGCATGTTGTTCTCAAATTATCAGTTGGAAACTGTATTCTATTGCAAGACTGTGACATTTGCTCTTCACACTGGAGCAAAAGTTCATACATCACAAATTGAGAGTCTAGCAGTGAGTACTAAAGGCCTTTGTAAAACATTTAAACTAGAAAAAACTTAAGAATGAGATGAAAATGATTTCTTCTAATTTATAGCTCTATACTTTTAAACTATTTCCATTGGATCTTCTTCGTATCAGTCTACTTTTTGATATTCAAATATCACATGAATGCATTTGAGTTGGGGTGCAGTAATGCATTTGGTGGAAGCCTCTTAAAATGAAAATCTAGCAACTAAACAATATAAACATCATTCTCATTCCCTTAATACTGTTCAAATGTGGCATGATACTCTGGTACACACTTTTTTCTAAGTAATTATAAATTCCCAAACAGTTAGCTCTTTTGAATTTCACATCTCTTTCTGGATTAACACTCAGAATAAGCACCCAGGAAAGCTCTGATGAAATGAATTAAAAATGCAAGTGGCAATAATGATGATCACATACCAAGGAGAAAGGACAAATAAAAGTTTTGCGTCCAATAGAACATACTAAAAGAACAAGTTATAATTATTTAGAGGAAAAAAATTGTTATAAAACAGAATATAGAGACAACATGTTAAACTGTGTTGTATGTTTAGAAAATGCTTAAAATATGTAATACCTACCAGAGAAATTAGGAATGAGAATTATTCTTTCAAAATTCTACTTGTGAAGTCACATTCTATCTTTAAAAAGTTTAGAATTTTCCACAGGCTCAATAGCATAGTTGTTTTCATGTTGAAGAAGAATATTGATGAAATATGCAATAACTATAAAGCATTTGATTGTCTGGAAACTAAAACAGGAGAGGATCCAAATTAATCAGAGATAAAATCAACTTTACTTATTCTCCAAGTTTTCTTTTAGAACATAAACCAACTGGTAACTTGTTGTGTCTCTCTTGTCCCGCAAGGAAGAAGACAACACACTGCTGGAGGTGCAAGCCTAAAAATTCCTCTTTATTTCCGTGTTAGCTCCCTTGTATACCCTGGTTCGGCACGCCCCCAACGCAGCCTAGACTCTTCCAAATAGGGTCAATGAAGCAGCTTGTTTTTTACTCTGAGACGGAGACTTATGCCCCTTATGCCATCTTAGATCAGCTCGCCACAGTAACTAACACCTACATTAAATGAATAGAGTTAAAGGATAAATTTTAAACTTAAACCTAATGGTTATCTCATATTTTAAAATTTTGAGCAGAAAATAGTTACTGAACTTACTGTGAGGATGGAAAAGTTCATAGTGGACTCTAAGTTTCTATTGACTATAGTGTTTTGTGACAAAAATTCATAACAAAATGATGGGAACACATGTTCCATTCTATAGACCCAAGGATAAAGATTCTCTATGCACCTGTCTAGCAGAGGAATCAAAGGATGTAGTCAAAGCAGCTACTCTCTGACACATCTCTACTTTGTCTGTATAAATTACGGTGTCACTTTTACCATGTCCCCTACCCAATCGTACAGAATATAGTTCTCATCCAAGGTAAGACCATCTTTCGAGATTAGTTTAAACCATCATTGTCTTGGGGTCTTACTAATATCCTCTTGACTCTCAAGTTTAATAATTATACTATAACCCAATTTCCAGGCAACTATTTAACAAGCACATCCTAGGTGTTTCATATGTGCCAGCCTTTCTCTGGGCTGTGGAAAAACTGGGTAGGGTAAGTCAAAGACCATTCATTAGTTTCCTATGGGGGAAGACATGCCACCAAACACATAGTGTCATATTCCCAAAGGAGTACAATGGAATGACCACAGGGTGCCACGGAAACAAAGGCTACTTGTCTTAAGAAGACTCACAAGTCAGTTTTATAGCTCTTTATGACACACTATTAAAGATAGCACCACCAATGGTTTGATATAAATTCCTGAAAAAGACTACCTCTCCCATGCTTTCTGTGGCTTACATTTCATATTTCTCAGCACTATCTGCCTTTGACCACAGTCCTCTTTTGTAATTGATGTGACTTAATTTTTGACTTGGATCTCATACCTTAAATGAATTAAGAGATGAAGCTACTTTCTCTTTTTGAAAGGTAAGAGAGAATGGAGGTAGAAGATGGAATGGTTGGGTATGTCATTATTTTAGATTTATAATTTGATAAGAAAATCAAAAATAATTTATTTTGGACTATAATTTCATAGGTATGTACTCAGCTATCCATGATCAAGCTCTCACAGAGTCACTACGAGGGGAGAAAAGTAAAACTGTCCTCTCTTGTTAGAAGAGGCTGAGGGGAAGCGCTTTACTAAAACTCAGTCGAGACCCAGCATATTCCCCACGCTGCACAAACCACAATACTGACCGGTACAGTCAAGACCCACATTCTAATGCTAAGAGAATGCCAATTCTATGAAGAACCATTTTGTTTAACAAAGATGTTTCACATTCCCACAAATACACTTCTAGTAGATGCAGAGGTACTGGTTCCCTGGGGAGGAGTCTAATGTCGCCAGTTCAGGATAGCAGAGATAGCTTCTAGCTTCATTTAGCTTCACAGATCTGTTCTCTGGAGAAAGGAAAGAAGAGCTAGAGTAATACATAAGCAAGTGAGGGCAAAACTGCTTCTCCCTGGGAGGCTCTTGAAAACTGACAGGTACTGGGTTAAATTTGCCATATGAATAATAACTTCACCTGGAGAAATTATTGCAGATGATGTTAATGCCTCAAAAAAAAAGTGACAAGGAAAAGAGATCCTCCTATCGGAGACTACCTGCTCTCCTAAAAATAGAAGTTAAAGCCTTCATAGGATTTTCTGTCCAAGCCCTGCACAGCTCACTTGCCTCTCCACCTAGCAAACTCATGCTGTTGGTTTTATTTCCACTGTGATGTGTATAATGATGCTACTATCATATGTGAGAATGCAGTGAATACTTTAAATGTCACATGAGCTTAGATAAAAATAGTCAAATTTATTTGAACTGCTGCCACAAGTGGAAGGCACTAGCTGCAATAAGGATTATTGTCTGACCTTAAACTTCTCTAAGATTTTGTCTGACCTTAAACTTCTCTAAGATTTATAATGGGCTCAGTCAAGAAGGGATCTACTATCTACTAAGTTTGAAGATTTAAAATGACTTTAAAATCCTAGATATGTTAAAAAGAAAGTGTGTATATGTGTGTGTGTGTGTGTGTGTGTACAGCAGTATTTACCAATAGATACATAAAAACAATTTTGTTTATAAATTTTTTCCCTGTAGTTCATAAAGCTCTGTGACAAATTGTGACCTCCAGTGACCTCATAGATAATGGACTGAAAATATCCAAGGAAAAAATGTTTTGAAGGGTAGAAAAGTTGGTGTAAATTTTGACCTCTGCTTCATTTAAAATGAGGTAAACATCTGGACTACAAGTATGAGCAACATGAGAAATAATCTTTCTTTCCTTCTGTGGAAATATACCTGGGGAAGTGAAGCTAATTTACCATCTGTACTAACACAAAGACAGAACTGAGGATAACAATGTAGTACAAACATTACCAAAGAACATTATTTTCTTAAGATTCTGTTCCCATTTTCTCTACTTGCTCCATTTTGTACTGAGCAACACTGTAAAAAAAGGGCAATTGGAACCTGTGTCTTTGTCCGTGTCAGCGTTCAGCAGAAAAACATGTTCATAGTTGTAGAGACACAAACCAGCATCTCTCCAGATCTAAGGTCAGTTCTTAGAGCTACCATATTGTTTTCTCTCCTCTGTCAATAAATCATGAGTAGCTGATGGTAGAGAAAAACCTGCTTACCATTTGATGGAACTGGGAAAAGACTCATCTCTATCTCCAGTGGGCACAATGTCACCATCATCCTAGTGAGCTGTCTTGACAGTGCCAAGCAGGTATCCTCTTTGGTCATCAGACACAACCAGGGTGTGGTCAGTGACTGGCTGTGATGCAGTAACAGAAGCTCTTTCATGGGGAGAGTGTTCATGGATGGTGAGGCAAAATGTATTTCCTAATTGAAAGAGTAAAGGACACCAAAAAGAAAGAAGTCAAACCCAGCAGTAATGGCTGCATGCTTTGGATCAGAGTGGACTTCAGGAACCCTCCTAAGCACAGATTGACTTCCAGGAGGTTATGGATTATCCAAGGGCACAACAAATGTCATGTGGCCTTTCAGATTTCATCAGTGCATGAAGCTCCTTATCTGCTTGCATTTAGGAGTTACGATAGTGCTGCCACCAGCAGTCTCCTTTCTCATGAGTTGCCTTTCCATCTAGAGAGTTCCACAAAGCTAAGTGTTTAAGAAGCTGCTTCTCCATGTCCAGGGGTTCATAGGATTAAGTAAGAATTAGCTATTCTTGTTATTTTGTGCTTTTTTAAAAAAAAAAGAATTATTTTTACCGGTACAGGTTTGCAACACAAAATGATGTTATTCCTCCTGGAGTTCTGATCCACCTACTTGACATGTCAACTCTCCCATCTCCTTCCCTCCATCTCTTGGTTTCCTTTCCTTTTGCAAATTTAACTTGCTTTTCATAAGGCTCATCCAAGGGCCTGCGTCCCCAGAACCTTCGTTCTTTGGTAGATCAGATGTTTTTTCTAATATACATCACTCTGTGGCTTATCTCTTACTTCCTACAGTCCCTACATACTCATTTATAGGAAGTCAAAGTTTTCTGAGAGGGATTTTGGATTATGTGTCTATAATTATGCCTATCCACATTCTTTGTAAGAATAAGAACAACAGGTTAGGCTTATCGGTGAAACCTTGGCTTCCTTTACCATCCGATTTTCAGCTTCCCTTAGGATCTTAGTAAGCTAGGCTAAAGGAAGAGAAAGAATTCATTGTCTCTGTAAAGGTCAGCCTTCTTAATTAAATGAAAACCCAAGCAGCAGCATTAGAAAATGAAGTGAGGGCCGCCTGAGCTCTAAAACCCTACCGAGCATCCAGCTGATGCTGCAGAGATCGGGGCAAGCTGTTACTCCCACCGGGAAGAGGCTGCAGCTGTAAGGTGCTGGCTTCTTTCTGGCAAACAAATGAACTGCTAGTGCTCATTTCTGTCATTAAGGGTTGTGTGTCCAGCTCAATTCATTTCTACTTTCTCTGTGACTGACTTTTACGATAGCTGTCATTCAGTGCCCCTTTCTGTATTACTGCTCTCTTTCTGCCAGCACCAAATTTGGAGGAAAAAATTCAGTAACAAGTCTCTGTGCTGGGAATACTCACAGTTCACATCAACCCTTTGAAAGGAATATTACCATGTCCTCATATAGAACATCAAGTAAAAACTCTGAAGAAGTTAATTACACAGTCCAAGGTCACATTCCCAGGGTAAGATCAGTCAGGACTGGGCCATCTTTAACATCAGTTCTTTTTCCATAAAAACTGGTGTTGATTTGATATCATTTATCCTCACTTCCACCATTCAGAAATCTCCTGGGTGATCTTAGAGATCACACTGAACATCGCCAGGATGGTAACAAAGCCCAATCTGCCTAGATATTCAGCTTAGCTCGGTGCTGCCGCCCCCTCGATTTGGCTGTTGTGTTACAGTAGGCCTCTGATCCACTCTAGCTGGTCAGGAGCCCTGGGAAGCCCACTCATGAATAATGGGCGCTTTCACCAGGGAATCAGTTACCCTCAGCAGAAAACCACTAGAGGACTGACATTTCATTCCAACTCCTCTTCTTGCATATCATTCCTGTTTCCCCCGACAGCACCACTCGGAATAGTGAAATCGTGACAGCACTAAAAATGAAAAAAAAAAAAAAAAGAAAGAAAAAATTAAAGTACTCTGGATGTGTGATTCTCTGTGTTGATTACAAGCAATCACATAAATATATTACTAAATTGATAAAAATAAAAACTATGACTAACTATACCACATAATCATAAAATAGAAATACAGAGCTTCCAGGCTGTGATATTTTGCAATAAATATTTCTAGTTAATTAGACTTACTAAAATTTGGACTTGGGTTTTCAGAAGATGTTTGCCTTTAGGCACAACTCACTTCGTATACTTTAAGCATTGAGCTGTAGGGGGCGCTATTGCGACCGTGTGGTTTGTGATGTGGTGTTTTCCCATCCAGGAGCAAATAAAATGGTCAGGTTTAAAGCATTGGTTTATATCTCTGGCTGCAATTAGGTTTTCCAGAAAATCTTTTAGGACCCATGCCCTAGTTTTATTACAGGCAAGTTAAAATCTCAGGGGGTAGATCAAGATGTCAGTAATTTTTTTAAAACCTCTGGTTTGGAGCAGAAGATATGGAGATGTGAATCTTGAGTTTGACTTCCAGTTATTAACTCTCAAAGCTTCATTATCTTCACTTGTAGTAAAATGAACTAATGAATTGTTCCTGTTTTATAAAGTTGTGAGCATAACCCTTAGCACTGCATTTCTCTTTTAGTGATTCTTTGTAAGTGATTACTAATTATTGTTATTATAATAAAGCAACATATCACTTGCTGCTCTAATACCTTCATGTCTTTAACAATTAAAAATAATGCTATATATGCCAATTAAGCATTCTCTTCTGAGAGACGGAACAGTATATAACCTATAATTAACATAGGATGAGTCAGAAGACAGTTCAGTCAAACGCATACAAATCCCACTGAACTCTGGCAATGGAAAGTCTCCTGAAGGTAGCACGTAGAAAAGGTCTGGCAATGGAAACTCTGCCACTGAGGTTGTGCCTTTGATTAGCTTATCTTTCCACTCTAACCACACTCTGCTCTTTCTTGTACATCCACATGACTCAACTCTCTCCCAAAACCAAGCATGAATCTGTAGTGACCCAGTAGTTACCTCTAGTGATCGCCAGTGCTGCAGACTTAATCCACCCCTGAGGAAATCTCTCCATTATTGAAGACCAGCAGGTACCAAGTCCAGTCAGTTACAATTTTAGAAAGTCTCTCAAGCATTAATCTCCTTTTTTTTCTCCCCCTTTCCTCCAAGGTGGGCCCGTCTCTTTCTAGAACTTCTACCAGTCCTAGCTGTTAGAAATAATTTTCTAAAAAATATTTCCAAATAATTCTCTCCATTAAATTTTTATTTTCTGCTATTATTAGATAGGGTTCTCCAGGTACTCCAGAAGAATACAATATGTTGTGCACATTCCATATCACATATATCAAATACTTATGCTATATGAATGTGTGTGTGTATATATATGTGTGTGGTGTGTGTGTGTGTGTGTATGTGTGTGTGTGTATACTGTATGTATGTGTGTATATATATATAATTTTATATATGTATATAATTATATATAATTACAGAATTTGTTAGGTAGGCTTACAGGATCAGCCACAGAAGAGTCTACAGTGGCCATCTGATAGGTGGAGATTTGGTAGCTGCCTAGTCCAAGAAGTCAAAAGCTGAAGAATAAGAAGGTCAGGGATACAGCATAGGTCTAAAACCGAAGGTGTGAAAACTCCCCGGAGCAACAGATATATGAGTCTTCTTTGGAAGGCTGAGGAAACTGAATTCTGATGTTTACTGGGGTTCGCAGAAGATGCACTTAGCCAGGCAGCCTAGAGCTCCGCAGAATGAAAGCCAGCTTCTTTCTTTTTTCCCTCTTATTTCATGTAAACTACACCTCTATTTTGTTAGGGCTGCTCACGGTCACCGTAGGTCATATGCCCTTCATCTGCCACTCATCTCTGGAACACCCCACGGACACACCCAGACTGTGCCTCACTGACTGGCTAGACATTTCTTAATCCCGTCAAAGTGACTATCAATAGTTACCACTTACACTGCCTTATTGCTTACAGAGTCAACTTGAAAGACTTTAACCAAATGCAAAAATCTCCAAAACCCGGTTTCCACCAAAATTTTCCTTTCATAATCTTCCTTCCACCTGTCTCTTCTTTCTAGGATGTCTTGATCTCTACTCTGACTTCCACATTATTCTCCAGATATGGCAACATGAGTTTTCATGAGCTGCCCCCTTTCCTTGCTTTAACACTCTTTTATTCTTTGCCTTGATAACTTCATTCATTTCAAGGCTGAAATCTGTGTCTTCTCCGTGGTGAGTTCTCCAACTAGCATGGGTTTTCTCTCTGCCTGTGATTTATGTAATCAAAAACACCTACCTTACCCAATATCCTGTGCATTCTGTGAGAAAAGAGTAGGACTATCTTAAGATGCTTAAATTTTACTCAATAGGGAGTCAAGTGAATAATTTAATTAAAGCTATTTCATTAGAAATGAGATTCCAGAGACTATGCTGAGGAAATTAGAAAGTTCTAGTTGTAACAAGAACTCAGACTGAGGATTAGACACCTGGATATTTAATTCAGTGTGGAAGTTTCTGCTGAGTACATGAGCTGGAAAAGGAGTTCAGAGTTGACCCTGAGTGTCCAATGAATCTGAAAGGAGAGAGCACAGAACTCTGGACCATCATCACTGACCTTGACGATACACAGAGACCTTGTCCTTCAAAAGCAGCTCCCCTGCTTGTGTCACCCAAGAAGACTGAGATTAGAAGTTAGATCCCTCTGTGGCCACCTGTGAGCCTTCTCTGGTAAACTTAAAAAAAAAAAATCCGCGGGCCCCTCCCAACAGTCAGTTGTATTATTCTGAAAGAAGACTTGATATTTTGCTATTTTTAAAATTCCTACATGACTATGACGTGACCCAAGGCTGACAGCCACCTTTACAAAAAGAAAATTTTCAAAAAGTGCTGGCCAATTCTTGCTAAGGTAATTAATATTACTTGCTGCGACCTGGTAAAGTTCTCTTTCATTGAAATTTGGGAGTATTTTCTGAATGTTTTTATTTCATTCGTCTGACAACATAGAAACACATGTCAAAGACAATGTGAAAAAACTTCTCTACCTGACTTCATCCCCACCACAATCTTCCAAGAAGCGTAAGTCAACTTGAACTCAGATTTCCTACTTCCATGCACTTCTCAGAAGATGTGCTCATTTCCGCCCAACCATTACCATGACACTGTTTACAATGCACGAAGTCAACCAGTTCTGAGTCATGAAAACCTCACCCTTCTCTCCTGGATTCATGGAATGAAACTCACCTGTTCCTGTTGCTACTGTTCCTCTCAAATTTGCTGTGGCAAAACACCTGACAGTATTTTTCGCTGTGATTCTGAGAATCAGAAGTAAGGATGTCCATGTCTCCCCCAAACCTTTACAGCTTATTTTAATAGGCTGCTTTGATTCATAGTTGTCATCACTGCAAGGCTGTTAAATTTCCCTTGTTTTCACACTCAAAGTACCTCATGAAGCCTTTGAGTGAGTGATAGGAATTCTCGAAGACAAGTTCAGGCAGTACTGATAGTAGTCCCAGAATAGAAATGTTGAAATGAACTAGTGGAAAGAATCTTGGAACTGTACTGAGAAGATAGACTCTAAGACTAGCCTGAAATATTTCCAAATTTCCCAACCTTAAGCAGGTCATGTAACTCTGAGGACCAGTATCTCCATCCAGGACATGTAGTACATGTCCTGGCCAGACCATAAATGGCTTTGATAAGCCCAAAAGAAGCCATCTTTAGAATAGCATTTTACCCTTTTGTAAAATACAGTACAAATTTATACAGATTTGTGCCTTTATTCCTTCCATTGTTTGTCTCTATGTTTCTCCATGAGGTACCTGGACTCCCTACAAGCCAGCCCTGCTAAAACAGGTCCAAGTGGACAAGAAAAACAACCACAAAATCATGCTGAGGCCACAGCTGGGATAAAGGGCCAGAGAAGACAGCATTATGATAAGGTGAAAGCATTGGAGGAAGATAATACATACTGTTGAATATCTTCTGTACAATATTGAAATTATTTATTTTTAATTAGAAAACATTTTTGAATGACATTTTAACCTTCCCACACAGAGTCATCAAAAGATTCCAAGAAAAAGAAAGGACAAAGCGATTTAAAAGGCTACAATGAAAATCTAATTTGAAAAGGCTAAATTAGATTGGAAATCAACACCTGATCCCCAGATACTGAAAACATGATCACTTATGACCAACAATACAAGACGAGAAATAGAAATAAGGAAGAGAACACGAGGAATCCCAATATGCTTGCTACTATTTGTCTTACTAGCCGGAAGGGAAAGAATATGAAGAACAAAGGAATAAAATGAATGTAGAAAAACATGAGCCCACGAAAGCTCCCCTGAGTTGCTTTATTTTGCTTACTAAATTGACATAATTGATGAGTATTGCCCACTAAGTATCTATAAGTGAGAGCGATACCACTTGATCTTAAATACTTACCACTCCATGTCCCAAGTCGTTATGTCCTCTCTTTTCCTCATTACCACCTGAAGATTGGGAAACAGGCTCAGAGAGGCTAAGCACTGAAGTACACGGCACTACACTGCACGTGTGTGTCTGTGTGTCTGTGTGTTCGTGTGTGTTTTTGATTTGGTTTGGTTTATTTATATTTTTAGACAAGGTCTTCCTCAATAGTACAGGCTGGCTTTGAACTTACTGTGTAGTCCAGGCAAACCTTGAAATTGTGTTGTGCCTCCTGCCTTGGCCTCCCAAATGCTGGAGTGACAGGCTTGGGTCACTGCATCCAACTGTGTGTGGGGGGTATTCCTTAGCTTAGAAAATAACCACAGAAAAATGCACTTTGTCTTCTCAGTGAGCTATATTACTCATACATAGTGATATACTCAAACATACATTGTCAAAAACCTGTATTTATTTTCCATTGATAAAGGAAGAGCTAGATAGATGAATACAGAGGTAGATATTCTTTGGTTTCTAATAAGTTGGTAGAATTTTATGACATTGTAGCCTAAACTTTTTAACTGCAGATAGAAAATTATAAAAATAGAATTTCCAATGGAAAGAAGTGAATTTTAGATAAATGAGAGAAATAGTTATAATTATTAGCAGGAAAATACTCATTCCTTAGGAGAAATAAAACAGCACCAGGTTGTGTCAATAAATATGACAGTATATGTGTCACAGAATTATTTTTGAGTCCATATTTATTTGAAGACTGTATGATGCCTTAACTTTTATTTGGCAATATGTATACAAATAAAAATGCAAAAGTGATGCTTATGTAATTTCTAATGCTAAAATAGCACTGAACTATATCATTAGTGGTATTTAAAATGGTAATTAAGAAGTCATTTAATGGTAATATGAACAAATCTGGCATACTTTTTTACTCAGATTGACACTTCTTAAGATGAAAGCATAATTGATGTTCCTTCAGTAAAATCAGAGTAGAATCTAGAAAGAAGTATTTGACATCTATGGTAAAATTAAGGTTAAGGACTTCACAAAATATATTGCAGACTGTAACAGATATTCCCAGATTAAATCATATTTCTATTAAAAACTACAGAGATGCTTAGTTGATAGAACCCAGAATCACAGAAATGGAGAACCAGTAGGGATATTCAGGAGCTAGTCATTCCCATCATTTTAAACATGAGAAAACTGAAATACAGATAAGTTTAAGTAATTAACTCGAGATACCCATAGCACCATCTATCGGCATGTGAACCAAACCCAAATTGTTTCAACTATACCAGGATGTCTCCTACTTAGGACATAATGAGGGGCATTTTAAATTTTTACTTAAAAAGTGCTGGAGATTTAGCTTAGTGGTTCTGGCACCTGCCTTGCAAACACAAGGTCTGGAGTTTGATCTCCAGTAACCACATACAGCAATGCTGGGCATGGTGACTCTTGCACACCAGCAATCAGTACCACACACCACAATACCAGGCATGGCGGCTCACATCTGCAATCCCAGCACTCTAGAGAAAGAAGCAGGAGGATTGCTCTAAGTTTGAGGCTTGCCTGAGTTACATAGTAAGCTCAGGGCCAACCTGAACTATAAAGAGAGACCCTGTCTCAAAAAAAAATTTATGTAGAATTATGCCTGATTAAATTATCTTCTTTGACTCTAGATATAGGTGTATCTAAAAATTGACAGCTGTGTTATTTAATTCCTGTTCTGGAAATTAATGGATGTATTCCTTACAGAAAAGTCCACATTCCAGTGAATGCTATCATTCACTGGACATTAAACATGTCAAACAAATATAAAATTGGACACACATATTTTTAAAAAATAATTCCGGTAGTACTATTAAAATCAGCCAATATTAGCAGCCTGCTAGTGTGGGAAAGGATGCTTCTTCTACTGAGGTAACACGCAAACACTTTGTTAGTTGATCGTTCACTGATTTTATATTAGCCAAAGTTTGAGTGCAATCACCAAACCTCTTCCATGAATCACTAAAAATTTGTCAACACATGAGCAAATATTAAAACACTACACAATGAACTTCACGTGTTCTTTCAAGCATAAATCACCAGTGGAGCACTAGCTCCTTTAAGAACTACATTCTAAAATGGCATATAATGTGTCACTTCTGATTGTTATTTCCTTATAATAGATGGATGGGAATAATCAGGAAATCCAGGCTCAGTTATCATCTTCCATATGATATACTGGGAGGAACTGTAGCTCTAGTGTTTCAATAAGCAACTAGGACAGACATTGCAGAGTCCAAATACCAGTAATTAAGAGGATATAATTGACCAATTCTAATAATAAAGTTGTGGGGCTAGTTATACCTTCTTGGCTCGGTGGAAATGACTGATTATTGCAGCCAACAATACAATTCACATTTCATATTTCATTTTTACCTTTGCTGTGTTCCTCTCTTACTTCTAATCATTGAGCTTGATCAAAACCATTTTACTGTCTTACTTGTACTTCCGTGGCTCTTGAACATGTAGGGTTAGCTGAGTTTCTCAGAGGACTTAGCAAAAATACCAAGACTACTTTAAGTGGTCTCAGCCCCTGTGAGATCTATCACCTGAAAAGATGACTATAATACATACTAAATTTGAGAACACTACTTTAGAAATACTCTTTTTTAAAAAATCTCTTCTTCTGCAGCATATACTCTTAATGCTATTCTTTGAGATGCATAATTGCATTTCCTTCTTCACTGGTCTGCCCTATGACAGCATCTTTCTGAAAAAACCCCTTTCCCATCTAAGTCAAATCCAACCTTTAAAACTAGTATTAATAGGACTGGAAATTTACTTCAGTGATGCTGCTGCCTACATGAGTTTGATTTTTGGTATCACAAGAAAAAAAAGAACAACCAATAGTAAGAGTCATGATAGCAAGAATAATGTATGCTTATAGTACTCAGGAAAAACTCATCTTTTTATTATGTATTTGTGGCCTATTTGAGCTTTCACCTCTGCAGTCCTCTCCAGCTTCAGTTTTCATCTCTCTGGTTCTTTGCACAGTTCTCATATGTGTAATGCTTTCTCAGAGTCTTATGCTTTCTTAAATTCACATAGTTATTCACTTGTTATTGAGTTCTTACTACATCTACCTCACTGGTCTAACACTGAGGTTAAAGTGTCAGATGAAAAGCATACTACTTAACAAGAAATGAAAATACAGAAACAACAAGCACATTCCTTTTAATTAGGACCAAGGTAAATGCTATCAAGAGTCTCTCTAGGGTGTCATGAGAACATATAACAGGTGAGTTTATAGGGCACTTAATGACTGGGGGTTTTCAGGAGTAGCTTCTTCAAGAAAATGATTTGTGAGTGAATACTTGAGGTGACAAATGAACGGGTTTGAATATGTAAAGGTAATCTGGTAAGAGGAACACAACACTATCAAAGAATGAAAAACAGAATATATAGGTTAACACAAAAGATACAAGAGTTGAGTGGATAAAATTGGTGAAGTTGGGCTTGTAGGCCATAGGTTTTTTTTTTTTTTTTCTTTTTATCCTAGAGAAAATTCTGGCAGAAAAGATATTTTTTTTCTTGGCTAAACACAATCAGACAGATCCTAATGGGAAAGTTCTAAATTAAAAGGATTTAAAGAAAGAAATTTTTATAGCTGAGGCAGAGCTCAGGAATGAAAATAATAGATGAGGCACCAGGAATTCTAATAACAGGAAGCACTGATCACTCTCATATATAAGGAGAGGAACAGGAATGATGAACTCTAGTGAGAGATGGAATTGTGGCTGTGGGTCTATTCTGTAGAATGGGGGCCCTAAGCAAGGTAGCCATTGCTAGGACCACAGCCAGAGATAGCATAAGCTGGGAATTCAAGGGCTCTAACATCAATCCGTCTCTTTGGCCACCTTCAGTGTATTTCCAGTTACTCTCATTGCTGAGCCTATTAAAAGCCGAACAACAAGGAAATCTACGAGGTTCTGCTCTTTGGGTCAGTCTCCAGACAAGAAAGACTGGATATAGGGGGTCATGGAGTCTACTTAGAAAGAAAGAAGTCTACAGAGCTTTTCAAGAAAGCCATGGGGGATTGACTTCAGTAGACCGTAAAAGTGAGTCCATTAGGGGCTGATGTTGGCCAGATATGAGCAAGCATGAGAGCGCAGAGTCCTCAGGGGCTCACACAACCATGGAAATGATGGAAAGTGTGGATAAAATGGAAAATTACAAAAATGATGAGCTCAGACCTGAATCTTCTACTCTTTCATGTTTATATCCATGCCTGTACTTGAGGGGTAATAAAAAGAACTTCCAGTCAAATTAAATAATCTCAATAGTTACATAAATTTATGGAATGCTAACTGTCAGAAAATAGCCTTTTAGCACTGAAATTCAGATTCTTGTCTCATATATTCAACTTAATTTTATGTATGATATTGAAAACTCTATGACCTAAGAATATGAAACCAAATGAAATTCAGTATATCAAATATCAGCTGAAAAAGAGTCTTTATATCACCACTGATAGACTGCATAATTACTACTGATCTACTCTTCCTTCCTTTCCTCCTTCTTTTCTTTTTTTCTTTCTTTCTTTCTTTTTTTCTGAAATAGGGTCTTGCTTTGTAGTTCAAGCTGCCCTTGAACTCACTATGTAGTCAAGGCCAGCCGTAAACTCAAGCAATCCTCCTGCCTCTGCCTCCTGAGTGCTGGGATTACAGGTTTGAGCCATCACACCCCGCATTGTGGTATGTAGTGCTGATTGATGGTGAGAGTGAGTCACCACACCCAACATTGTTGTATGTGGTTACCAGGGATTGAATTTGGGACCTTGTATTTGCCAGGTAGATGCTGGAACCACTGAGCTAAATCCCTAGCCCACTAATCTACTCTTTACAAAAATTCCACTGACTGTTGGACAGAGATTAGAAGTATTACAATTATCACCTCATACAATAAACACCAAATTTGGGAGACATTGTAATCTGCAATTTTCTAGCAAAGAGCCTGACACCCAAAAAAGGTGGTAAAACCCCTGTATGACACACGTAAAAAATGGACAGGCCAGGATTCACACTCAGGTCTCTGACTCCTCAACTTTTACTTTCTTATACCTCATGAAATAGTGATGTTCCCAGACCTGAGGCCAAAGAAATAACTGGCGAATTCTCTTTTTAGGTGTACAAGTACCAATGGAAATTTCTTTTCTAATTAACTGAGAAGAAACTGAAATTTGAGCTAATTAGTTTAGGAAAGTGGAAATGATTCAGTTAAATAAGGGTATGTGAGGTACAGTAGGTATTTACTACTGAAAGAAATGAGCCTCACTTCATGTTCTGAGGAGAGTATGTGATCGACAGGCTGGACATGTGGAGTACAGTTTGGCAGAATAAAAAGATGGAAGGTGAGATTGCAAAAAGAAATATTATTCATGAGGAATTTCTCACAGGAATTAAAAGTTTGCCTTATGGGTAAATCCCAGATACTTCTTGACATCCATCCACCTACCCACTTAGCTTATTGACATATTGGTTCCTTCTAAATCTTAAAGTACCTTTAGTGTCTTTCTGCATCCCATGCCCACTTCTGAGCATTGGATGATATGAAGTCAATGGGATAAGATCTTACCTCAGAGAGTTCGTGCCAAGTGGGCAACAGAGGACACCATCCTATAGGCGTTGAGATGGCTCCCAAGGATGCTTTGGACAAAGAGAAAAAGTATGTGTGTTGCTAAGAGGGCCAGGAAAGTTGTCCTTCAAGACCTTTGTCTTTAAGAATGAGAATTAACTAATTAGAGGGAACAAATTGAGAAAAACACAAATAGAATGACATCTGTGGAGGCTTTGAGGACAGAGGCAGTTCAACATTAACAAAGTGGACCTTTCTTGGGAGACAGGAATGGAAGGTGAGTTTAAAAAAAAGTCAGATCTTGAAGAAATTTGCACACCAAGTTAAGGAATCTGAGCACAACTTCAACCAAGTTCTGAGCCTGCTGAAATATTGAAATCAGCAGAGATAAAACTGTATCTCTGCTTGGTTAGGCCCACACTGGATGCAAAATCAGAAGGAGATTAGAGGGATTTCAGGCAGGAGGCCCAGAAACCAGTTGGACAACTTGTTTCCAAACCTGGGTGGTTGTGAAAGTGAAAATAAATCAGCTGTTTAGAGCAAGTAAGAAGTTTTCAGCTTAATCATTTCCCCTGAATTTCTCATTATCCCTCTTATAAAGCATGCTCAGAAAGAGATGAAGGAGAAATATAAATAATTAGTAAAGGACATAGATAATTGTGTTTGTAGGCTTTTTTTTTTTTTTTCTGGACCTGAGCCTTACCTAAGCATCCAGGGAATTGTGTGTATTGTATATGCACACGTGTGGGAGAGATAATGAACTAATCTCCAGCCCTTAGGAACAACAGTGAGAATCACCATTCTGCTTGCTCACTAATCCCACTACCCCCAATTTCCAGGGACAGGAATGCATCTTTTCACACTCAGTTGAAGGGAAAAGACCTAAGCCTTAGACAAGAATAGATAAAGTCACCAGAAATACATTTTTCATGTTGACACACCTTTTTGCCAAATCAAGTTTTTCATGCCAAGGCTTACATTAGTGGAAGACACAGGAGAGGAAACGAAACTCATCTGTCACTTGAGAATAGATTTCTTATCTTCACCACTAAAGACAAAGGACAATGCTGATGTGACTTGGATGGTTCATTTAGCCCAGCAAACAGATTCCTAGGCTAGAAGAGGCTAAGTGACTTTTGTCCTTGATCTAGAGAAATTACCAAGGCAAATTCTTTTCTTTCTTTGTCTCCTGAATGAGTCTGACTATGTGCAGTGCCTTATTAAAATAAGAAGTTCCCAAATGTAAGTAGATCTGATGTAGTCAGGGTATGATTGATACAAATACATATTACAAATGGAGGGGGGCAGAGACAGAGACACAGAGAGATACAGAGAGACAGAGAGAGCTAGAGAGATAGAGACAAAGACACAAAGATAGATACAAAGAAAAAGAGCAGGAGAGTATTTCATTTGACTGAAAAAAAAGAGGAAATGATAAACACAGATCATAAAAACATTGGGGTCAATAAAGAGTATGATATCGCAGGAAAGGAACCAAAGTAATTTGAGGAAAATATAGTAATTTTATAATAAACAATGCTTGAGAATAAACATATTTGGTTATTTTAAGGTATTGGGAAACAGTGTTGCTTCTAACACTTTTTACTCTGTTATAGCAAGCAGGGTTCTTAGGTTACAAGCATGAGAAGATAACTCTAATTAGAAGTAAAAATTCTGGTGGATCGTAGGAGGGCTTATGGGAATAAAGGGTAAGACAGGAGGAAGCTGAGAAGAGACATAAAACATTTAGCTCTAGGAATCTTGGTAGTGAGAACAAATCATAGTTTCTCCCCCAGGAAAAATGAGCTCCTGATGAAGTCTAGTGACAGCTTTATGAATGCATGTGTAGGGAGCAACAGACCTGCATAAAAATGAGTGATATTTAAGAAAGAAAAACATGTACATTGGCACTCAAAGCAGTCAGTCAACATGCATGTACTTTTGTTAGTGTTGATCTCTTGGTGAATTACACTCATTTAAAATTGGAAACAGCTTGATGAATGTTCTGTATAAAGAACATACCTGAAAGGAAGGCAGATGAGGAGGAATAATAATCTAATTTTGCTACCCTGACACCGTCAAATCAATGCAAAAATGTAGGTTAGGTTGTGCAATAATGAATCTACTAAGACTCCCAAACCTCATGAAGTCACTGGGTAAGGGAGGAGAAAGAGCGATGGAGTTTCACAGAAGAGACCTAGTTTCGAAGTAGAAAGGTAAAACTTGTTTGGGGTGGAATTTATAATGAATTCAAAATTAATTCTTTTTTATGTAGGCCAACTTTTACTAAACACCCTTGATGGGACCATAATGCTACTCGATGCTATTAAACAGAGAATTTTACTTAATTGCTTTGTTGAGTAGAATCTTCTGTCCTGTTGATGCATTTGTGTTGACTGGTACAAAGGTAAATCCAAAAGTTTTGATAATACAGTGGCAGAACTTATAAAAATCATTGAATAAGAAGAATGCTATTTTCCTCTTACAGTACAGTGTGGAACTTGGTCAAAAGCTTGTTATTTATGTAGTTTTGGGAAAGCAGGTTAGCCTAAGTTATCCTTTTACAAAAGCAAGCTAGTAACAAATGCATCATTCGACTTATCTATCAATCTCACAGAGATGTGCAGGGTATCAGCCAAAATTACTGGTCATATAATTACTTTGCAAATTCCATAACAAACTATATTACATCTTATAATGAAAGGGTTAAGTACGTTTTTGATGAGTCAATAATAAACATTAGAAGAAACTGAACTATTTTGGATTTCTTGACCTTAAAACAGTGCATACCAACAATGTGGATTTTACAACCCAACTTTTTAAAAGAATTAACTATGATGTGCTAAATTTATATTGTAACAGTTTAAAAGAAGTAATTATGCCCATGATGTAAGAATCTCTATAAGCAGTTTTTTTAGCAGCACCAAATCATACTGCAGTTACAACAGCACCTTTGACATGAGCATAATTAATATTGTATCTGAAGATAATCTTGAAGTAATATTGTATAGCAGGCTCACTGCTTAATTGTCCTGAAAATAACAGGGTATGTTTCCTTTAAGCCAAATCACTGAGAATTTATTTAATTGCCCTTTAATAGAAATTAGACTGTATTTTTAGTCCAGGGAAAACAGTTTATGGGAACCACCTTCTCCTACCCATGTCTTGGCAGTGGGAACCAGCGTCTTAGTTCAGGACTATTTACTAGTCCCCATGGCAACAACATGCTTTATCTTGCATAAATCCTAATATCATAAGGACTTCACTGTTCTTTAGTATGCTTGCTCTCTCAACACTACAGTAATATTCTCAATGTGAAGTGAAAATACTTTAAATAGATGTTTAAAAAATTTAAACCTTGTTACCATACTCAAGAGTCTTCAGAAGATTCTTGCTCCTATTTTCACTTTGAAGTGAAACCACCAATGTCTGAGTAAATAAAGATTGCCAGAGCCTGCTAACCAGTGACCAAGTTAAAATTGTGTTTATTCTGCTAGTTGGTCAGACATTAAAAAGAGTGTAACCAAAATGAATCTGACTTCTAAATGTTGGCCCTTTGTACATGGAAAAAACTTTCCTTGGTAACACTGCTCAGATATGTAGGTGGCCCAGGTGCAGTGAACATTTCCTCTGGATTTCCAAGATATTGGAGCTTGTCATATTGCTAAAACTGCATCTATGGTGAAGTCTGGTAGTTTCCCAGGCATACTTCCTTGTTAAAACATATTGGCTAAGATTCAAAATGTCCACACAACAGGGTTAAATTGAACCCATACATTGCTTTGCAGTTCTTGAAAGAAAAATGTATCTACCAGGATCAGGTAGTAGAAGTAGTAATATCTTATGGACAGAACAGGCATTTTTCAAGTCCCCTGATTACACTATTTTAATAAAATTGGTGTTCTGCGGAACATAATTTCATGCAACCACATTATACTTTTTGTTTAAAAGAATGTAGGGAAAGAAACCAATATTCTTTTTCTTAATGGCTTCTCTGACAGTGTCTCAAATGCATTAACACTCCACATTAATTCACTCAGCAGGTGATATTGAAATACATTTTGGACTTCACAACCCTTCCCTTTTAAGATCACAAATGACTGTTAAGTCAGAGCAGAGCAAGCTGCAACTGGATGTGTCATTTATTGATTTTCTTAGTGGAGATTTAACATTGCTGCATATGTTAAAACTCTCTTCTAGTAAAAAAGAAAGAAAGAAACAATCACTTAAAGCCAGCACTTTCTCTGTTCTCTCTTGAAGACCTGCTATTCTTCTCATTTTTCAAGGCTCCATGAACACATAAAGAAACTCGACATTATCAGTGAGAGACCGTTTCCCTCTCTCTATCCGCTGATGACGTTCTAAATCATTTGCCTCAGCCCTTTGCTTTTCGAAGAAACCTGATGAAAGGAGTTCGTTCCTCTAAGTAAAGACAGAACTGTTTTAACAAGAGGGAGAGCTAGCAAATAAGAACCAAAGGAAAAGAAAAAGTAAAAGTAGCCTCGCTCCAGCTCCTCATCCAACAGGTCTGGAATGAATGCCTTTAATACAAAAAACAAACTGAAAGCAATGTTTCAAAAGAACTGTCAGTGCCTGCTAGCTGGGGAGAAATGAGTTAAGCCTAAGAATTTTAATCTCTAAAGTCAAGAACGTCTTATTGATGTTTGTGAACCATGTGGTAACTGGTCTCATCAGTGTCACACTGTCAGAGAAAACACAAGTGAAAAATAAAATGGTTTTGAATCATTTTCTAAAGGAAATTTACACTGCTACAAAATATTGAATGGGAAGGTAAAGCTTAAAGCATATCACTTACATAGATATTTGTCCATTTGCCTGTATGTGAGAAATACGTATGGATAATGTCTGAGGCAAGACAAAAAATAATGAGGCTTTCCAAACATACATTTTCCAAATCATATTTGTGTCAGAGTCGAGTGTTTACAGAAGGTATATTAAAGAGCTTTGCAAACTGTCAAGTGTATCACAATCTAAAATGCTGCGATAATAGAGCATTAAGCAACAAATTTTATATATATATATATATATATATATTTTTTAAATAGTTCCTATGGCCTAAATAAATAAAATAATTACTCTGGCAGGAAGAACAAAAGGATTGTGCCATGGAACTACATCAAGAAAGAAAACAATAAATTCCAGAGTGGGAGGAGGAATAAGACAGAGATTGAGCCGGACCCTCCGTCATCTGTCTCCCAACAGTCACTTCAGTTAGTATAGTTATTTATGCACATGAGAGGCCACAATATCTGGTTTTAGTAAAATGATAAGAAAGTAGGAGCCAGATATCGTATCACATGGTTATAATATCAGTGCTCTGGGAGGCTGAGGTAAGAACTAGTTTGAGCCTAGCCTACGCGACTTAATAATTTAGTAGACTCTGTCTCAAAATAAAAAATATAATAGAAAAATCTAGGCAGCTGACTTACTCTAGGGTCCTGAGTTCAATCACTCAGTAAAGAGAAAAGAAAAGAAATAAGAAAAAGAAGGGGGAGAGAGAGAGAGGAGAAAGGGAAAGAAAGAAGAGAGAGGGGGAAGAAGGAAGGAAGGCAGAAAGAAGGAAGGTGGAAGGAAATAAGAAGAGCAGAGAGAGGATAAAGAAATGAAGGAGGGAGGGAAGGAAGAGAGAAAGTTGGAAGAAGGAAGGGCTAAAACCTTCACTGAAGGAGTTAGGAATAAAACAGTTGCTCACATTACCCCTCCTGTTAGGCCAAGCAGCATCTCCCACTGACAAACAGGGCTAGAGTGTGGGCCTGCTGCAGCTTTGTGACTTTATAGTTGTGGAATTCAGAAAAAAATTATCCTAGCAGGAACATTCATGATTGAAGGACCACCTCCACCAACACTAGCCCAATCTCCAGCAGCGCTTGGTAGAATAGGACCCCAGAGACAGCCAAGGGCAGGACAATAAATATGAATCTTTGCCTTAGAATTTAGTGGTGGGCTATTGAAGCCTAACACTGGGAAAATCTTAATGGTGTAGCCCTAGTCTATTGGACTTCTCTTTTGAGTAGCATTAGCTGTGGCTGGCTATAGCAGTTTCAGGTCACAACTGTGGAAGCTGGTGGTATCTTAGTGTTATACAAGACAGCTTTGCTGCTGAGTCTTACTAAACCTTGAAAGACAAACTGATAACAAGTCTCCCTAAATTATCTCAAAGATCTGAAGAGGAAGAAATTACTATAAATTCATTCTATAAGTTAAGCTTTATCTGAATACTAAAACCCAACATGGGCGCACACACACAAACACACACACACACACACTCACAACTTCAGGCCCATAATCTTAATGAGCAGAGATACAAAACTCCTTAGCATAATGCTAGCAAACTGAATTCAATAGCACATTGAAAAGACCACTTACTATTAACAACTAGGATCCATGTTAAGGATTCTGTGATTCAACATACACAAATCAATACCCATGACACACTGCCTCAACACAAGTGAAGAACAACTTCATATTATCACTTCTGTAGATACAGAAAAGACATTTGATAAAATTCAACATTCCTGCATGATAAGAAATCTGAATGAAGGGCCGGGGAGTTAGCTCAGTGGTTCCGGCGCCTGTCTCGCAAGCGCAGGGACCCGGGTTTGATTCCCCGGTAACCACATAACAATAATGGGTGTGGAGACCCACACCCAGCAGCAACCAGTACCACATCCACAGTGCCGGGCGTGGTGGCTCACGCCTGTCATCCCAGCACTCGGGAGGCAGAGGCAGGAGGATTGCTCTGATGTGAGCTTGAGGCTGAGCTCAGGGCCAGCCTGAACCACAAAGCGAGACCCTGTCTCCAAAAACCTAAAAAAAAAAAAGAAATCTGAATGAATTAGGTATGAAAGTAACAGTCTTTAACATAGTCTAGACAATATATAATGAGATGAAGGTAACATGAGGAAAGGTTGAAAACTTTCGAGGGTCTGTAACAAGACAGGTGTGCTCAGTTTCACCACTTATATTTGAAATAGTTCTGGAATCCCTAAAAAGAAAGGATATTTAAATTGAAAAAGAAGTCAAGTTATGACAGTACATGATACAATGATATATAAAGAAAACTCTAAAGGCTTTGATTCCCCCTTGAGCTATAGAACTACCAAAAAAATTCAACAAAACTGAAAAACACAAAATCAGCATACAAATTGCAGTAGCACTGCTATATGCCAATAGTCAATTATGTGAAATATAATTCATGAGAAAAATTCCACTTAAAATACATACAAATAAAATTTAAATATCTAGACATAAATATAATCAAAGGAATTAAATGTCTCAGCAATGAAATCTATATACATTTATGCAACAAACTGGAGGAAAATACAGTGAAATGGTATATAGTGTTTATAGATTAGAAGAATCAATATTACAAATTATTTTACAAAGTGATTTATAAATTTGATACAGTTCCTAATAAAATATCAATAGCATTTCTCAAAATATTAGAGAAAATAATCTCAAAATTTCTAGGGGACCCATGAAAATGCCCTGAGAAGTCAAAACAATATTGAGTAAGACATACTTTATGTTATTTGCCAAGGATAGTGGCATACTGTTCCTAAAACTTGAGAGGCTGAGGCAGGAATACCGCCACCAGTTAAAGGTTAGTCTGGACTATATAATGAGAACCTGTCTCAACAAAACAAGAGAACATTATACTACTGTACTCCAAAAAATATCACAAAGTTGTAGTAATTGAAACCACATGCTATTGGCCTTTAAAAGCTACAAAGACCAATAGAACAGAGTACAGAAGTAAACCCATATCTCTGTAATCAACCAATTTTGACAATGGTGGTAGGCACACATGTTGGGAAATAAACTGACATGACTGAAAGAAGATGCATGTGTAGAGGATGAAACTAGACCCTATAGCTCACAACTTTCAAAACTCAACTCAAAATGGACTGAGGACTTAAATATAAGATCCAAAACTCCAAAATTACTAGAAGAAAACATAGAGGCACATTGTGGGACATGGGAATAAGCAAGAATTTTTTTTTTAAGACAAGACCCCCAAAAACTCAGGAAACAAAATTTACAAAAATAGACAAATGGGATTGCATCAAACTAAAAAAATATCTGCACAACAAAGGAAACCATCAACAAAGTGCAAAAATAGCCTACACACTGGGAGAACAGATTCCCCAACTATAACTTTAGTGTGGGCTTAATATCTAGAATATATAAGAAAGTGAGAACTCAATAATAAAAGAATAAAGTCATCTGATTTTAAAATGGAGTAAAGAATTAAGTAGAAATGTTTGAAAGCAAATATACAGTTGGTCACCAAGTATATGAAAAAGTCCTCATCATCCTTAATCATTAAGAAAAAGCAAATCGATATTGCAATAAGATTTTACTTCACTCCTGTCCTCATGCCTGTTATCATCTAGACTTAATGATAATGAATCCTAGTGAGGATGTGGAACAGAAGAATCCTTGCACTTTGCTAGTGGGAATGTAAATTGGTGTAGCCACGATGAGGAACACCATGGAAGTTTCTGAGAAAAACCCAGAGCAGCTGCATGATCCAACAATTCTGCTACAGGGTGTGTATCTAGAGGAGATAAAATGTCAATGGGACATCTATGCTTCCATGTTTATAATAGCAGTATTTACACCAGCCAAGAAATAGAAACAACTTAAGTGTTCTTCAAATGATAAATGGATAAAGTAAGTATACTGCAAATATTCAGTAGAATACTATCTCTCCATAGACAAGAAGAGAATGGGATCTGAAATAATATAGAAAGAAATGGAAATCATTTTCTTAAGTAACGTAAGCCAAATTCATAGAGATCAATACCATAGTATCTTATTCATATGCAGAATAATAGAAAGATGATCTTCTATAGAAATTAAGAGTATGATAGTGTTTACCAAAGACAGGTAAAGGAATGAAAGGAGGGATAGGAAAGAGACTGATCAATGTGTACCATGTTCTAATAAAGAGATGAAAGAAGTTTTGATGTGCTACTGTACAATACAATGCAGAAAATGATAATACACTGTATCTATATATAGCATATAGATAGATAGATAGATAGATAGATAGATATAGATATATATATACAGAAGCTAACCAGACATGGTTGTGCATGCTTGTAATCTCAGCACTTAAGAGCCAGAGGCAAAAAAATCATGGTGACTTTGAGGTCAGCATAGGTTAAATGGTGAGTTCAAGATTAGCCTGGCATAGGGCCGGGGATATAGCTCAGTGGTTCCGGTGCCTGTCTTGCAAGTGCAAGGGCCCAGTTTGATCCCCAGTAACCACATAACAATACTGGGCGTGGAGACTCACGCCCAGCAGCAACCAGTAGCACATACCACAGTGCCGGGCGTGGTGGCTCACCCCTATAATCCCAGCACTCGGGAGGCAGAGGCAGGAGAATTGCTGTGATGTGAGTTTGAGGCTGAGCTCAGGGCCAGCCTGAACCACAAAGTGAGACCCTGCCTAAAAAAAAAAAAAAAAAGATTAGCCTGGAATACACAGAGAGCCTTTGTATCAAAACACCCTCCCAAAATTAAATTAAATTGTAAAAAGTGATAAGAATATTTTGTTTTAATCATAAAGAAATGATAAATAGGTCTGGGGATTTAGCTGACTGGTTCTGGCGCCTTTCATGCAAGCACAAGGGCCTAGGTTCCATCCCCCAGTAACCACATATAATACTGGGCATGGAGACTCACACCCAGCAGCAATCAGTACCACATACCACAGTGCTGGGCGTTGTGGCTCACGCCTGTAATCCCAGCACTCGGGAGGCAGAAGCAGGAAGATTGCTGTGATGTGAGTTGGAGGCTGAGCTCAGGGCCAGCCTGAACTACAAAGTGAGACCCTGTCTCAAAAAAAAAAAAAAAAAAAGGGATAAATATTTGACTTAGTTGTCATAAATATTTATTTTACTTATTTATGGGTACATTTAGTATATACAAGGACCAAAATATCACAATATGCCCTATAAATACATAAAATTGTTTTGTATGTAACAAAGTGCATTTAATGTAAATTTTAAAAATTCACACCTGACTCTAGACACAATGTGTATTGAATAACGCTAAATCCCAAAGCTTTGTTACCTACTTAGCACAGCAATTAATTTTGAAATATATTTTACCTTTTATGCTGAGTCATTTATCCTTATAATTTCAAATCATTGTAATTTCAAAATTCTTAGTAAAAATAATATACTGAAAGAATCCTTCCCTCATCCATAGATGGCATCTAGGATATAGCTGAATGTGAACTATGAAAAGCAACATGAAATAAGGTCATTTCCTAGAGCTGCACACTTGGAGTGGTTAGGAATTGTCCTCATTTATTCTAAGTGGCCAGCTCTCAGGCAGTTGAACAACATTTATCCAAAGTGAACCTCCAGTTCCTGAGGAGTCTGTATCAGGTAGCTGGCCTACCCCTGGATCAGAACACCCTGCTTTGAGTTTTGCCTCCCTATTTCCTTGACACAAATGCATAAACACAACTTGACATTTGGAAATGTCTTGTCACATTTACCTGCATAATTTATTTCTGTCACAAGCTGACAACAAATCACAATGACTGATATTGTCGCTGAAGAGTCACTGTTTCCACGTAGCTATAGCTGTGGGTAAGAAAACTGTTGAGTATCTTGACCTAGAGATTCTTCTTATCAAATGTGGTTAAAATTTCACATAAAATATGGAAAGACTGTAGAGAAACAGAGTGAATTACTGAGACTGGTTTCCCTCAGAAAGCTGTCTCATAAAAGTATTTTGTAGCTAGTTCTAAACTGTCTGAATAGAAGAAGTAGTCTGGAAATATATGCATTTCTGTGTTATGTTTGTGTATCTTTACGAATAGCATAGCAAAAGTTAAGGACTTTGCTGCCTAAAATGGACCTTCAAACTTGGCTGCCTAACTTCCAACACTATGTGGTACAAAATGTTTATAAAATCTTGAAGTAATGGCCAGGTGTGTTGAGAGAACTCCCCACTGCCTTCTAGATTCACCATCACCACTCCTGTTCCCCAACTCTGTAGCAACCTGGCCTACTTTATTCAACCTGCTTCCCAAGAGCTTAACAGTGAGTTTTACTAGGTGTCAGTTCTTCAGCTCCCTGGTTTCCAAAATGGTCCCCAAGTTCCAACTAGAGAGTGAAGAAAGAATGGCACCAATGCAGATTTTCATTCCTATTTGTTCCATGACTCTAATCAAAATATTGGAATTGTCTGGCCCTCATCTCTTCAAGCTCTGCCTACTATAATTCAATTATATAGATTTAAAAATGTTAGAAAAAAAAGCATAAGATAGTAATTCTACTTTTCTGTATTGTAGTCTATTTAGAGTTAATCTGTTTTTGTCCTACAAAGTAAGCCTATGGATGTGGTTTTGTCTAAGGTCGTCTTCACAGGAAGCTAGAACAAACTTCAAATGATCTAGCATTACAAATAAGTAGTAAGTCTGCAATGATTTCTATGATCAATTTCTAAAGACAAATTCTCTTAATAATCACAAAATTTGGGGAAGTTAAAGGAGATATCAGTTCACAAACATTTATTTAGCATTTTCTCTAAGAATAAAATACTGTTTTAAGTTACTATAAGAACATTCCCATATACAAAATAAGCATATTTCCTGAGCTCAATAATATTATAATTTTTTCAAAAGAAATTCTCCAGTTCCAAAAGGAAGTGAAACTAGCTAGGCTCTGTTTTGTTTTGGTGTATTTTGATTGTTTTAGACAGTTCTCAGATAAGTACAAAATACTCTTTCCCCTACACCTCTCCTTTTTTCTCCTAGGAAAAGGAGTATCTTTGAGTACTTATGATGAGCTAAAGACCTCAGAGCCTAAAAAACCAAAATTAAATAACTA
Organism: Petromus typicus; assembly: GCA_004026965.1. Taxonomy (NCBI): domain Eukaryota; kingdom Metazoa; phylum Chordata; class Mammalia; order Rodentia; family Petromuridae; genus Petromus; species Petromus typicus. Next base: position 6,654 of record PVIR01010571.1, on the reverse strand, counting down.
TGATTTTAAGCAATTGCAAAGGAAGATAGAATGTTTCATGTTGCTTATGGGATGTGTTTGTAAATAAGTGAAGGTCAGAGATCTCTCGTTGTTTCCAATAAAATGAAAGAGTAAAATCAAACTGCAGAGAAATCTCAAATGAAGTGAATTCATCCATAATCACCTCACGGATGCTGCCAGCTCAGGTCCAAACACTTGAGACCATCCTACTCCTGAAATCTGAAATACAAGGTTTAATTACATGTGATCAAATAGTCTGACAACAACAATGTCAAGTAAAATAAATTGTTCTTTTTATTTAAGGCTATTAGAATTGCTTGAGACTTTCTAGATACTTTCTTATGATCGATTCTCAATATTTGGAGCAAATTTTAAAAAGCAAGTGATTACCTAAGCATGTCAGATGGTATTTTAAACTGTTGAAAGCCTGACACTTCACTCTGACTAGTAGTCATTATGTCTCTCTTAGTCCCCCTTCTTCTCTAATATGCTAAAGAAGACTAGTTAGAAAGACTAGTTGACAATGACTAGTTAACCTAGAAAATAATCAGTCTCTTTAGGAATGAGGGAAGCATCAGTGTTTTTGTTTTCTAGAGAATGCCAACTAAGGCCCCAAAGACCTGCTTGTTCTTCTACACATGTGAATTTACAATTACTATTGTATTATGTTACTGTTGAATCTCATCATGTAGGAAATTAAATCTTTGGGAGAATAGCTTTTGAGAGTGTGTGTGTGTGTGTGTGTGTGTGTGTGTGTGTGTGTGTGTGTGTGCTGTGATGAAGTACAAATCCAGGTCTTCATATATTGAAAAAAACAATTTTAATTGAGCCATAACCTCTCCATTCAGCTTATCCAATATTGAAATGCTGAGTTTGCTTTAAGTGTTGATTGTTGGTGTTCTACTACCCCTTCAATTCTCTGAAGCTTCAGCCAAAGGAGACTCTTCACACTTAGCCAGACCCTGCACTCTGTTTTTCTAAGCTGTTATCACTCTAGGTGTTCTATACAGTTGGAATTCCTGCATTCCCATTTATAGCATATTCAGTTAGGAACTCAGGTCAGGTGTGTTTGTTTTTTGACCTGTACCATTATCTGTACATGCATAAATTGTATGCCTGTGCCAGGGACTAGGAGGCTCATTCAAAACAATGCAATTATTCCAAAAAATTTTCCTTTATCTTCTGTTTAGAATACATATCCATTCACCCATTTGCTCACTCATTCAGTTCTGGACATAGCACCCACTGTGTGTTTAGTGCTAGTGATATATACAGAAGTGACACCTATCCCCCGACTGTGTGGAACTCAAAGCCTGATGGAAGTGCAAACCAATAAAATAACAACTACCCTAAAGTCAGAGTGGAAAAGCAGATATGTGTGCAACATGTGGATCAAACATTCCACTCATGGAGTTAGCTAAGAAAAAATGAAGGTTTTCTATGCAGAAAGACAATGTGTGGAAGACACCCTAATGAGAGTGAGGAAAACCAAGATTTTCTAAGTGCAGGCATGGCTACTCATTGACAGTGGTTTAAAGGAAGAGACATTAATGAGTAGAAAACCAGTAATGAGATTAAGGTGTAACTCTTGAAATAGTTTTGAGAAATAATTAAGAATTCTACTTTATCTTTGAAGGTTTGAAGAAATATTGAAAAAGACTAAGCACACAGTTGCAAAATTAGAATTTGGTCTTGAATACCTCCAGCATCTGCTGAAATATTTAAACAGAAATCTAAGAGATAGACATGCCACCACCCTCATTCTCAGTCTCACAATCTCAGTCTGGGCCTCTCAATCCACTAACTCCCAGATTCCTTTCTTAAATCGATACAGGATTTGTATACTTCAGTTTAATTTTGCTGCTCTGTTCATAAGTCAGAACCAGTCAAATTGGCTGCCCAATTTTTCAACCATATGCAAATTTTTCACCTCTAAAGGAAACCTGATCACTGTGTGGTCCGTCTTAAAATACTTCATTGATGTAATCCTAATGGTGAATGAGAATCCTTGTGAAGACTTCACATCCAAAATGAAATCTGTAAGGTTTATAAAAACTAACTGTTCCAAGAACAGGAAAAGTAGAATAAAAAGGCAAGACAGGTGGGAGAAGGTATTCACAGCTCAGACCTATTATAGAATAAAATAAAAAAGAATTAAAGGCACAAGTGCCAGACAGTTCACAGCAGGAGCCGGAAAATAACAAATGACATAATCAAGTCCCAAGGAATATAGCAAAATCGCAGTAGGAGGTCTGTATGATGCAGTAACAAAAATATCCAACGTAAACCAAAGAATGGAATGCACATAACAAAAGCCCTGAGAATGAAGTAGTGATGTGATCATCAGTGATTTCAGCTGAGTACAAAGATATAAAAACCAAAGTCAGACTGTATTTTTAAAAGCCTAAGGAGAGTTCCTTAGATGAGTCAACCTCCATCCTCCGCCCCTGGGTAGAGTTCTGGCTTCCCCTAAGGACCAGAGATCCAAGCCTCACTAGTAGACCAGCTGCACAGCGCAGCGTCCTAGATGATTGACACTTGCATCTAAAAATGCCTCCAACATTTAAGAGCTTCGCTTCCTTAGACATTTCATTGTTTGATCATAGTGATAGGCTGCTGGTTCAAAATGGAACCAGTGTGGCATTTCTCCTTCAAAATGCCACACATATGGCACTTTGTGGTGAGATGCCACACTCTTTCCCATAACCCTTTGTACTCCCCAGGAACAAAGTCAAAATGGCCACTTCACCCAGAGACACTCCTTCTCCTCTTTGACCCTTGATGCCACTACCCTGTCATGGAGAGATCCACCAATTACAGAAGTGTATAAGGCCTTTCTGCTTCCTGTTACCCTATTCCCACTCCCTACCCCATATAGGATGACTACAATCCTTTGTTCAACCCCTCTTGGCCGTGCTACTCACAATTGCTAGAGCACCCTGAGCTGGTTACTTTACCCCAAAAAGCCTGCTACAAATACATAGGCCAGAGCAACTTTGTTTAATTTTCTGTCACATAGAATATAGAAATGTGATCTCAGAGTTCCACCAGTTAGTGTTCTTGTAGGACAGACTATTTTTTTGTTTTGTTAAAGATAAATTCAGGTATTGAAGATGTTGTAGTTTGTTAAAATCCAAGCAGGCTGTTGTAGAAGACCACATCATAATCTCAGATATTACTAACAAGCTATATTTCTGCCTCCCTCAAGTCAGTACATGCATAATGCTCAGGTATCTTCCAGGTTTTACCTGGTTTGTAACTCTAACCCTGCCATCTTAAATGGCTGTTTTCAGGCATTCGTGCTTTTGAGCTGTCTGTAAGACAATACATAGAAGTTTGTGCATGTTACCAAATCAGAAGTTTTTTATAGAGACACCAGTCTGTTCAGACATTGCAGAGAAGACAAGAAATGATTGAAAGTCATTCAGTCACTGCAGAGGAGAGAAACCAGACACAAAATGACGTAGCCTGCCAAGAAGGGAAAAACTGAGAGTCAGAAGAATCAAATGAGAGGTTCGGGAGACCGTTTTCTTAAACGCTGACATTCACAATGGATACCAGAGGCTAAAGGTGTCTGGTCTCTGTAGTTTGCTCAGGTTTTTAAGAGTCTGGGCTAAGTCAGAAAAGTGCTGGCTATGCGACTATATTGGACTATCTCTGGTTTGTCAGCAAACCTACTTACTCACTGGGAAAAATAGCCTTAGGAAGATAGTGGTCTTTTTTACTAGATGAAAGATTAATAGTGGAAGTTAATAGTGATCAAAATAGTCAGCTATAACAGTATAAATGACAATAGCAACTTTCCTGCTGCCCCTAAATTATTCATTTGTTAATTGAAAAAGAGCCATTGCATCCTAATAGCCCTAGTAAACTCAAATTCTTTTAGTCTGTCATAGACTTACTATTGTATGACATTTTCTCAGTACCTCATATCCATGTTCACATGCTAGAAACATGATATTAAGTAAGATGGACTCCACAATGACTAAATTCATGATATGATTGAATAGCCAATGTGACACTACAAATTGTACAGAGAAAAATTGGAAAAATTCAGTTGGAGAGTAGATGCATAATTCAGGGAAGTCTTCAGAGTGGTTTATGGTTCGATTCTCAAGGAAGAACAACGAAAGAGAAAGAGGGAGAAATTTTTAAAATATATATGCAAAGACTTAATCACAGAGAACATGTTATATGTGAAATACAGACCAAAGTTCATTACAACTGGAGGATGACTTATAAGGCAAAAAGTGACCAGATATATATCTGAGCAGAATATCAACAACAATAAAAATTTGTGTTGGAATCACAGTGAAGTCAGAAATGGTTTTAGCAAAATAGTAAATGTGAATGTGTGCTGTCATTAATGATAATAAAGATTAATAATTTAAGATCACAATTCAAATGAAAAGTGGACCTAAAGAAAGCTTTGTAGATCTTAAATATGCTAAATAATTGTATTGTTAGATAATGAGGTAGACTTTTCACATTTCAGAAAATAATAATCTAAAACCCTAATTGAAGTAAAACAATTGTTACTCCAGGTTAAATGTAATCTTAAATGTTAGCATTTTAAAATGAAAAGATTGAGAAATGTCCAAAGTTCAATTTAACCATAATGTAGCTTTGGATCATCAAAGACTAAGAACAGAAAAGAAGATGAACAATTACTTGAAGAAATTGTGATTGAAGGGCACACATTTGGCAAATACATAATTGTGAGACTCAAAAAGTTGAATGAATCCCGGCAGGACAAATGAAGAAGCCCAGTATTTGACTACGGCATCCAAATCAAGTTTCTGTAAACTGAAAGAAAAATTGAAAACAGAGAGAAATGTCATATTACTTATAAGATAAAGCAATTTGAGTGTCAGCAGATTTATTTTCCAGATGACGTGGAGGCAGGGTGAAAATGGCAGAGCATTTTTCAACTGTTATAAGAAATGAGTTTGCAAATCAGTATCCTACAGCCAGTGAAAATATTTCAGAAATGAAAAGAAAATTAAGAAATATCAAATAAGGTTAGGAAGGCTTGCTAACAGAGGCCTCTAAAAAAACAGCTAATTGATATCCTCTAAAAAGTGAGAAAAAATGAAATAAGAAACTTCTAAATAATGGGGAAGGAGGGAGAATATAGTAAACCAAAATATTGGTAAAGTACTGAAACAGGTAGTCTTACAAGTTATGCCTATATAATATAACATGGAAAATACCACCAGGGTGATACAAATATGAGATTTATTGAAGAACACTAAAAATAATTCTAAAGATAATTCTTTAAAACTTAATAAATGCAAAGGAAAGTAAAACTGGAAAAAATTTAAATCACATTCTTAATGCTTGCATTAATGAAGTGTTCTAAATACCCCAATTAAAGCCAGAGACTGGTAGAGGTGATTAAAAGACATGAGCGTGTCTATCAAAAACTCATTTCAAATATAACACTCTTCACTGTTGAAAGTAAAAGTCAAAAGGTATATATCATACAAACTTTAATCAAAAGAAAGCAAGGGTAGCTAAAATTATTTCAAAGAAGGTAGACTTCAAAGCAAACTATCTGGTAGACAGAATACCATTCTGCAGTTATAAGAGGGTCGATCAGTCAAGAAAACATTGCAATACTAGAAGTACATACATCTAACTATAGACCCATGGATGCTAAGCAAAGACGGTTCCGGTACATCAACAACTACTGTCAAACACTTCAATGCTTTCTTTCAAAACTGCTAGAGCAATTAGACACAAAATCATCAAAGAAATGGAAAAACAAAACAACATCTAAGCAGCAAGATCACAAATGACCATAATTCATCTAAAATGGAAAAGATAATTAGAATAGCACAGTCAGTACTAATAAAATTTAATATGCAATATTATATTTTCCTCCCAGAAAATATCTCCAGGCACAAATAGTTCCAATAAAGAATTCTACCAATTTTTTAAAGAAAAATTACTCAATTTCTACACAGTTCTATAAGAGGTATATACCTTTCCAATTAATTTTATGACGCTATCTTACTTTAAGTCTCACAAATCCTGTCAGAATTAACTTCAAGTACACAACAAGTTAAATGCAAAAATATAACTACTAAACTTCTAGGAAAAAAATAAGAATAATCCTCACCTAAGTCTAAGAAAAGGATACCTACATGACACTAAATCACGAGTCATGGAAAATAAAATGATGAATTGGGCTTCATAAAAATTCAAAAATTATTGCTCTGTGAAAAACTATTAACTAGATTGGAAAACAATCTACAAAAATAAATATTGGTAAATTATATTAATGTCTAACAACTCTCAAAATCAATAGTTTTATAAAATAAAATTAGAATATGGCCAAAATACACAGACAGTATATCAAAGTCTACAAGTAAGCACACTGAAAAGTAATCAAATTTTAGTTAATAGAGCAATGCAAATTAAAAATCATAGAGAAATATATATCTATACTAATAGCGTTGGGGGCAGATGGTTACAAAAATATAGAAAAGTGAGATCACTCTTATGTTGCTGAGAATATAATATCGTCATTTTGGAAGGTAGTTTAGACATTACTTAAATCACTACACATACTTGTGCCCTAGCAGTTGTACTCTTGGACTTAATCTATACATATATGTCTACAGTGATTTTATTTGTAATAGCTAAATA
>PVIR01010570.1:0-49276 GCA_004026965.1 Petromus typicus | reverse complement strand
TATTGAAATATATTTATCTTGATTAATACATTTACCTATATGACTAGATTTCTATTTCTTTTTTTTTCTGAAAACTACCAGAAAATCACAACTTAGAAAAAAGTTTTTATATATGCACTTTTTCTAAATAAAACTGAAACTATAATATATTGCTTTTTACTGACTGGGGAATAACTCAATTGAATTATTTCTTGCTCGAACATACTGATAAACAACATTATTGATGTAATATTTTATATCACATCAGCTTTTTTAATGTTGTGTCCAGATGTAATAATGTTGATGGTCATAATAAATTTTCTAATGTGTGGGAATATCTGATTTAAATTGTCAATGACTGGACAGGTAAGATAGTCCTATGAGAATTATTGACACAGGTGTGGTGATTTTATGTTCATTTGATTGAAGAAAAAAGTCAAAGCAAGATTCTTATATATATGAGAAAAAGTCCTCATTGCCTGAGACTGAGTAATGTTTCTACTTGAGCCCATATGTGTTGGAATTCATCACCTTGCTCACACTCTTCAAACTTACTGAGTAAGTCAATGACTGTTTGGGGATGTGGTAGTTAACTTTCTGTATAGCTTGGTGATCATGAGTTTCCCAGACATATGATTAGTTGTTAGTCTTGGTGTGTTAGTGAAGATGATTTGGGGTGAGATTCACACTTCAATCAGTAGATGGAGTACAACAAACCTGCCTTTTTTCAATGTACCTGAACCTCATTAAGTCACTCAATTGCTAAAGAGCACAATCAAAGCTGATCCTTTCTGGGCGTAGGGAAAAAACAATCTTCCATCTTGACTGCTTCAGATGAATCACTGATTTCCTCTGACCTTTCAATTTAAACTAAAATGACAGATGTTCTTGAAATCTGAGAATGCCGTCTTTTCAATGAGGACATATACCCATGGCTATCTTGACTCACCAGTTTGCACATACACTGGAAATCTTGGCATTTTTCAGCCTCCATGATTAGGTAGTATGTCTGTCTGTCTATCTGTCTATCTATCTATCTATCATCTATCTATCAATCAATCTATCAATCATCTATCAATCTATCATCTATCTATATCTATCTATCATCTACCCAATTATCTATTTACTTTTTTCCTATTAGTTATACTTCTCTAGAAAACTCTGAATAATATAGATATTGGTACAAATCTTGGTTCTAGATTTTAAGGATGTTTCTAAAATTGATCCTGGGATTTCTAAAATTGACTGTTTAATCAGATTGTTAAAATATGTTAATGTATCTATTTATAGTAGTAAAGAGATCATTGGTGGTCCAGCTCATAATCTTGTGATAGAAATACACACAATGCCAGCATTTGATACTTTCAATAACTACTTACAGTAAATAAAGATTCAAGTAACTGTACAATGTAGTGATTATGAACATGTTTGGCAAAGTAACTACATTAAACTTGGTTGGTTTATTCTCTTCTCTAGAAAAGTGGAGAAAGAACTTGCAAAACTCAGAGCATCTGAATTATCAGCTCAGACACCATTTCTGTGTCCTTCCAAAGATCTTTTTAACTCCTACACCTGCAGGATTGAGATTGCTGAAAATCAAATGTGCAAACATATTGGTTAGTAACTGGCTGAATTCAATTCAAATACAATCCTTGTTCTTACAGGGAATCTGGTGTTAACCAGCAAAGAAAGAACAAGAGAGCCTGTGCCTGACCTCCCATCTTTGTGTTTGGGAACCTCGTCTAGTTGCACAGGTTCACAGCTGGAGATGCATTTTACCTCGGGATAGATTGGGCCTTGAATATCATCTATATCTGACTTAGATATTTAGATACTATTTGAGACCTTAAAGTTAAGTGAATTAATATTTTTAAAGCTACTGGGAGTATATGAATATATTTTCCATGCAATAAAAATAAGAATTTTAGGAGGGCAACGAGGGAATGCTAAGGATTGGATCCTGTTTACTTTATCACTTCAGATTCATATGCTGGAACTCTACTCAAATCCCCAGTGTGATGGTGTGTGGACATTAGGCTACTGGAAATAATTTAGTTTAGATAAGCTCATGAAGGTGAAGCTCACAATAAAACTGTGTTTTTATCAGAAGAAATAAGAGGAGGATCGTTTTCTTTCTCTGGCTCTCTATCACCTTTTCCTCCTTTTCATTTGAGGGTGGTGAATGAACGAGTAGCTGGTGGGCTGTCTGTGAGACAGGAAGCTAATCCTCACCAGAACCTAATCTTATTGGCCTTCTGACTCTTTTGATCTTGGACTTTGAGCTTCTAGTGCTACTATGGGAAATGCTTCTCTGTTGTTTAGGCTCTCTGGTAAATCACTACCTAAAACAGTGTACCAACAGGAAGAATTCAAGTCCTGCTCCCAACAAAGGAACACAAGCAATAACTGACCCAGTTTTTGGTCGACCTGCAGAAAAGTTATTCTTTCCTATCAGGCTTAAGCTAAACTTACATGACCTAAAATATGGAAGACATGTTTTCTAAGTTCGGTGTTTAACACAGTCTGATCTTATCATACTTATGGCTCTCTTTAAAAATCTACATGTAATAATATTTAAGTTGCTATTAAATTGCACTGTTCAAATATATTTAAATGCTAGATTTGTATGTGTATAAATGCGCAAATGTATATCATGATCTAGAGCCTATGGGAAATTTTCATCTACAAAAATTGAGTCGTCTGGATACCATTTTAGAAAGAAAACCTGTAACAATATTTTATACAATTCAAACAAGTTTAAAAGTGTAAGAAAACCCCCTAAACTTCTTTGAGAAAAACTTAACTTAAAAATTGAGTAAATCAAGTACATTATCCTCCAAAGTACAATTTCAAGAGTTTAAAAGTCTTCAGTTTTATATTTTATTCTATTATTCAGTACAATTTTAGCTGAAACATATTTTATTTTTAATATGATATTTTATAATGGTATTTTTCTGTTTTTATTCTAGTAAATGCTCAAAACAGTGACTTTGTATAAATATTTCACTCCCTATGGGAAATTGCTTGTATGTTCTTCTATTTTATCAATAGTCCATTTCATTTTGAACTGAACTTATCCATTAAGTCAAATGATTTAGCAAACAGAGACATTTTTGGAGTAAGTGTTAAATAGAAATGACAAATATTTTGAAATATTTGACAGTTGAAACTTTCTGGTCATTATTTTCAAATGTATAAAATAAGCAAAGGTACTTAACAAAGCAGAAACAGTAAAAAGTCAGTGTATGAAACAGAGACAGTTAACAGCTGGTAGAAAATGGAATTGAATTTTGCCCAGAGAAAATAGAAAAGGAAATTAAAGGATTCAGAATGCTTATAACAGAGTAGGGTAAATTCAAATGCAGTTGAGGGCCATTAAGGCATCTTAAATAATTTTGCAAAGATTTTTTGTTGAAGAAGCCCAAATAGATTTCACCAAGCACTACTTTCCTCTCATTGTATTTCATAGAAGTTTAATCCACATATTTTTGATTCGCTTATATTTGTCATCAAACTATTCTTGTGCAAGATCTATTTGATTTCTAAGAAATCACTTGAGCTTTTGATAGACTCTGCTCATTTTCTTTTAAGTAAGTTTTTTTTTTAAAATCTGTATTGGTACATTAAATATACACATCATGATTGCACTCCATAATGGGGATTTGTACCAGTGTAAGACACAACTTAATTCTCATTTTTTTCCCATAGCCCTACCCACCCGACCACCCCCCATATACATAAAATTTGTTTCCTTACTTTTCTCTGGTATGAGAAAATAAAGATGTAAATGAGTCCTAGCATTGTATATTATATATTGTGAAATAGAAAATGCTCAATGTAAAATAAGGTGAAAGAGGAAAATGTTGAGATTAAGTAAGTTTTTAAAAACTGAATACACATTTATTCTAGACTGAGCGTTTAAATTTTCGTGCATAGAAACTCATATATATATATATATATATATATATATATATATATATATATATTTTAGGTTTTTTGAGACAGGGTCTCACTTTGTAGTTGAGGCTGACCCTGAGCTCAGCCTCAAACTCACATCACAACAATCCTCCTGCCTCTGCCTCCCGAGTGCTGGGCTTACAGGCGTGAGCCACCACGCCCGGCACTGTGGTATGTGGTACTGATTGCTGCTGAGCGTGAGTCTCCACGCCCAGTATGGTATGTGGTTACCAGGGATCGAACCCTGGTCCTTGCACTTGGAAGACAGGCGCCGGAACCACTGAGCTAACTCCTCGGCCCGAAACTCAGATTTTAGAAAATATATTAAGTGTAATTTATTCCAACATACAACTCAAAGTGGAATATCTGACAATCTTTAGCAGATACAATTTTGATGGCTTCTCGATTATTTGCAGTGATAGGAAAGTCATTATTTCAAAAGACATCATATCCCAGTAGACTTGCTCCCTCACTCTTTACTGTTACAACTGATACTCAGAACAGAAGGCTGTGAGTGTGGCTGTGAGTGTGTCTCTCTGTTTCTGCACATTATGACATATTTCCACTTCCTGCAGTGCTGTTACATGTCAGGTTTAGTTCATCACAGAGGCATGTTTAATCCTATAACATGGATGGCTGAGGCACTGGGATCTTAGGTTTAAAGTCAACCTAGGTCAAAAAGTGAAGGCAATCAAGCTACCTAACAATATCTTATCTCAAAAAACTAAATATACACAGATGTAATGGATTAATATAAGAAAATGTATATATGTAAAAAGTATCTCTATAACTGTAGATTTATTAATGAACTGATCACTGCGATGAAAACAATGTGAGGAATGGATAGACTTCAGAGAAGAAAAAATAGCTTGGAAAAATTCAGAAGTAGCATATTTTGGTCTGATGAGCAAAGCTTATGTTGTGGGAATAGATCAATTTTCTTGGCAAGGTATGTTGATTGTGACATAAGAAAACATTAATATCAAGCATTAACGGTTGGAATTATATGATCTAAATCTGTATAATATACTTCAGAAATTATTTTATTTGTATATTATACATGTGCCGAATACTAAACAAGCCTCTGGTATTTCTCGTATAGTGTCCCATGAAAGTAGAAGCCAGAGCTCTAAGTGCAATGCTTTTTCCATCTGTGTGATTTATGTTAGTTGTTTAGGGTGTGTTGGAAATTGGAGAAAGAATAGAAGCTGAAGAGAAAACAGAGGCTTTGAAGATTCATGCTACAATTATGTTCCCTGGTAAATCCCAAGCTGTGGTATTATTCAGATGATATATTGAATAGATACAGAAGCTTTATGCATTGGGAATCTGCCCATCTATATGACTGTAATAACGTGTTACCTATTCATTAAAGAGTTTCTATTTAAAAAGAAAAAACTGAAGTGAAACATCACAACTAAATTCACAGAGTAATAAATGAAGAGTTTAGCTGGGAATCAAAATATTTGAATGTATGAATCAGACAAGTTTGAAATCTGGGCAAGAAAAAACCTGATGCTGGGTGGAGTAAAAGGTTTGGCAATGACTGTTATTGATCTTGAGTATTAAATATGGATTGTATATATAATATAATCCTAAACCAAATCAAAGGCATTCTTATTTGTGGAACTGTAATTACTATTCTTTTAACTTTATGATATCAGGCTACCTAAGCTCATTAAAAATATAGAAGGATCAGTCATCCTTTGAAAGCGTTGGAAAAGATGTTATAAGAACTATCACAACTGGTTTTAGACGTAGGGCAGGGTGGTAAAGGTTGGGCAAGTTCTCACAAGATCTCAAAGTGTTTTTTTTAACTTTGTTCATGTTAAACAAGATCAGATTAAGAAATATTATCTTCCAAAAAAGTCAAATAAAGAATTAGCTTTGTGTATGAACTGCAAATACTCCATAAAGTTGGGTCTCATTGTGTATTTTATCACTGGACAACTTATGTTATAAGTTTTAATGTTTAACTTTGATATTAAAAACTTGCATGTTATATAGAGATGATTTATAAATTTTAGTAGAGACTAGGTTATGAGCATTGCAGAGGTGTGTTCACTTCAGCTTACTAACTATGAACTCTCAAATACAAAGTCAGGAATTTAGAATCTAATAAAAGAACATAGAGGAGTAAAAAGAGAAAGATGAGACACTAAAGAAAAAGTATTCACACTAATCATTTTATTCAATTAGAACCATATAGATAAAAGATAGAAATAAAATGGGAGAAGGACTCCAATTGTAGTCTGTAACTGAGTCTGTTTGTAGAGGAATCACCGAGGACCAAACCTTTGCTATAGGCACTGGTCATATTTATGTCAGAGTTTAAATCCTCTGGAAGAGCTTCCACTGGCAAGACTAAAACACTACTGGCAAGTTCAGTTAACAACAGCAATAATAGTTCGATTTGCTTTTAAAGATACAACTCAGATATTTGCATCCAAAAGATAACTGATATTTCTAGATGACTTTAAAGACCAGCCTGTCATTTTGAGGCAGCATATTGTTAAGTGCCCTTATTGTTATAAGTGGCAAAGACTTGCCAAGATTTGCATAACTACTCAGCATCCCTATGCTTGTTGCTGCCTTAGATCTTTCAGAAACCTCGTGATACACTCAAATATAAATGAATATCAGAAAAATGAAGTTTCTGATGAGAACCTGATGAACAAAAGCAACACCAGAACTCAGCTCCTTGGAAACCAACAGCAGCTCAGAAAGTGACCAGAGACAGAGGATAAACACAAAAGAATTAAAAGAATCATTTCACCATGACATATATGCACCCACGTTTATAGTAGTTTAGTTTGTGATTTCTAAATCTTGGAAACAACCAAAATGTCCATCAACTGGAGACTGGATAAAGAAGATCTGGTTCTTTTATAGAATGGAGTATTATTCTACCATTAAAAATGGTAAGATTGAGTCATTCATACTCAAATTGTTGTACCTTCAAGACATCCTCATAAGTGAAATAAATAGTTCACAGATGTGTAAATATCGTATGTTTTCTCTGGTATGAGAAAATGAAGATATAAATGAGTTCTAGTATGCATAGTTCATATTGTGAAATGTAAAATATTTAAAAGGAAAGAGGGTGAAGGGGTAAATAATGAGGGAAAATAATGTGATATTAATAAAAAAAGAATCAAAGCTTATGTATATAGGGGGTGGAGAGTTGCAGGGTGCGTGAGGGAAGAGAAAAAAATGAGAATGAAGTTGTGTCATATTCTGGTACAAACTTTCAATGTTGAATACGATGATGATGTGTATTCATAATGTACCAATAAAAGTTTGAATAAATTTGAAAGAAAAGATCCCTTATAATGCACTTGAAGTTTTCTCAAACTTTATCTGTACAACTGTCACTACAATGCTGAGAAGAATAGCTACATGGATTTTTACCAGCCATACACACTTGATGGACTCTATTTCTTGTTGAGATACCTCGTTTTAGAGCCGTATGTGCATAGATGCTGGAGTTTCTATTCTGGATACAAGCACCTACTCTTCATCCTCTGTATGGTCATGGATCCTGTCCTGGGATAGAGGGATATTACAGTTATCCACATAGTCAAGGTGATGGACTTTCATGTAAGCAACAGGCTCCACTCTGAAAGTGGCTTTTCAAGGTGAGACTCCAAATGTGTGGGGTTTGTGAAGTGACTCTAAATCTTCTGGCTATTGGTCCATCGAGACTTTTCCGAGGAAATTTCCATAATAGAAACAAAAATACCAACATTATCTATTTTTAAATATTATGCTATAGAAATATATAACATTTATATCAAACTATCTGGCACAGTAAGCAATTACTCCAATTATAATAAAATAATATTTCTCTGGAAACCCAAGGGCTATTTGAATGCTTAAAATTATGTACCTAATAAAAATAATATATATGTTGATGATAAGAAAATCTGTTATTTAATGCATATAATTAACTATTTCTTGTATTTTTAAATTATGAACTTTAGTAGTGATAAAGTTATTTTCCCAGTCAACAATTTGTCTAGTGTGACATTTTGTTTTTCTTCAGCCATTGAGCTCTGTCTCATACAAAAGGTAGTAGATGATACCAGCCCAACTCCTGCAACTTCACAGAAAATAGGCCTTCCATTTGCTCTCTTCTCTCTCCTCATTCTTTCTTTGTGCTTCTATTATTTTTCCAGTATCTTTACTTTCTTTTTCAGCTTTTCAGTTGCCCTTTGCTACCCTCAATCCTATGATTCCCTGAACAACTTTCTGCACTAGTTCAAACAACAATGCTTCTGTCCCGAGAAATCAAAACATTACACATTTAGAGGTGAAGGAGACAGAACTGCGGTCCTTTTCCTAATGCCTTTGGAACAAATTCCCTCCAATTCGAAGCTTGGAAAGTTAACTGCCCAATTCATTTTAGGATTTTTTCTTCAAAAGAACCAAAATCTTCTTGTTCCCATTAGAAGAGTTTGTTTGTGAAGTTTTCTTATGCAACTAGCACCATGTGGGAAGAAAGAACGGATTAAGAGCATCATAATAGGCACAAAAATAGACCAATTTTCACATTACAGAGCTAAATTGGAAAGGAAGGAAATAAAGACATCAGTGGATAAAATTAATGTAATCGGAGAATACTGTAGTCAAAGTAGTTTGTTTGCTCTAATCTTGTACACGATATAAAAATGTTGTTGCAAATGGACCCCAGCTGCAAGCAATCAGAGCGAGAGGCTAAATGAAATCAACAGTGATGCTCTGGTAGACAGGCAAAAGCCAATGCAGCTTTTCTTGGAAGAAAATAGACAATCAACAGTCCCATGATTAATCCATGGAAAACCTGTTACCAGTCTGAAAATTAATTCGGATACTTGAGCTAAGGAAATGAAATGATGAAAACATGATATTAGCTCCATAGTTCTCTACTTATGATTTTTTTCATTTAAATGGCAATGATACCAACCTTGCATAGCTGATCATTCTTATCTTCAGAAGAGCCATTCAGTACAAAAGTCCTTACATATGGTTCTACCAATACAGAGAAAGGAAGCCACAGTTTAGGGTTCCAGATGTGCAACTTAAAGATCCATATGTTATATTTTAAAATATTTCCTATTTTCTACTAAATTTTTAAAGGTAGCAGCATGACAATCATTAACAAAAATAGTACAACCAGATTTGAAGAGAAGGAGTCTTGCATCCATATTTTGAGGAAGAAAGGAACATTATATTTTTTAAAGAATTGATTAGCTTTAGCTGTGAACATCTTCTAGGTAAGTGATTAAACACACTGTTAAGTCAAAATGCCAAGTGTGTGTGCATATAAAATATGAAAGGTACATTATTTCTTAGTGTTTGCTGCCTGCAGTTATAGGATATAAAGACTCATTCTCGCTTGTATCAAAACAGTCTACATATAAATTATCCTTCAATACATTATTCTCTTTGTATTCTCCCAACAACTGCGCACAGTTTAGTCCTTGACATGTAGCTGACTTGTTTGTAACCCAGGCTAATCCCGAGTAAACAACTAATAAAAACCATTTCTCTTCCATCTTAGCCATGCATACTTTACATGTGCCCGGTATCAGAACCCCTGTTAGGTGTTACATGAACATTTGTTGAATACAGGATGATTTAGGTAATAGAGTTTGGATAATGTTGATAGTTACCGACTTAATAGGTTCCAGGAACACTCCTAAATGGGTTACTTAAAACCATAAACATAGTTGTGTGTAAATGTGTGCATGTGGCAAGAACACTGGGAGTCTAAATTCACCATTTATCATACATTAAATACAGTAAGATTCACTACAGTTTCTCTGCTGTGTGAGTCCCCAGAGCCTAACCCTTCTGTCTAATTGAAACTTTGCAACCTATGAGCAACATCTCATCATTGTCACCAATGTCCTCAATTTTTAGAAACAACCATTCCACTCTCTGCTTTCTTAAGTTCATTTTGTTGAGGTTGCACACCTAAAGGTAGATTGTGTAGCTGTATCTTTTTACGTTTGGCAGATTTTGCTCAGCATTAGGATCTTCATATTCAGTGCATTGTCTGGAATGGCAGAATGGCCTTTGCAAAAGCTGAATATTTCTTTTTGTGTGTATACCTTTCTAATTCATCCAATGCTGGACTCAAATTGAATTGTGTGTGTGTGTATGTATGTGTGTGTGTGTGTGTGTGTGTGTGTGTGTGTGTGTGTGTGTTTACTATGGATACTACTGCAATGTAATTGTTGGTTTATTTGTGTTTTGTTTTGTTTTATTTATGCTGTGCTGGGTTTTGAACCCAAAGCTTTATACACTCTAGAATGCACATATGCTCAGCTAGACAGATTTTTCTTTGATACACTGATTTGATTTCTTTTTTATTTACACCCAACAGTGAGACTGATGGCCAACTAGAGACTTAAAATTTTGTGTGTGTAAAAAAAAAAAAAAAAGTAAAATCAGCTTAAAGCAATCATCTACCTGAACTTACCAGAATTCAACTTCTAGTCTGAGGAGGGCATCAAATTCCTCCTTTCAGCATCTCTGATTGGAAGCTGCTTACCCTAAACCCATCCTTGCTCATATCCACATGACTCCCATAATCCTCATCTTTATGTTGCTTAATGTAACAAGAACTTTCTCTGGTTAACAATGATTACCTTTTAAAGAAGGGCCACAGTTAAGAAAACTCTCCTGCTATGAGAACTATCCATGGATTAGACTCAAGGAGAAGCCAGGTCTTGCTAATGCTTTTAATAGCTGGACAACTTGTCAAATGCTTTAGAAAGAAAAGTTTGAGAAGATGTGTTCTGTGAGACCCACAGTAGTGGGTATTTCTATATTTCCAACCTGCAGTTCTTTTATTATGGAATTTCTTCTCCATATTGTCTAGGTCATGCTTTGTTATTAGTTCACTTCATCTTGGCATTTGAAAATACGACTCAAAAAATAAAATCAATACTTTAAAATTGGAAAGATAAATTAGCTTCTTCAAAGTATGGAATTTATAGACTGAACTACTAAGGAAATTACTTATTTTGGAGTTTGTCATTCACATCTCTTTTATATTTTACTTTTAAATTTTTGTTAAAAGCAGCAACTTAACATTGAAGAGTGCAGAAAAATATGTAACAAAAATTATAAAAATAGAAAGAAAGTGGATTTATGTGCATACGTGTGTGTTAAGAAAGAGAGTGAGAATAAGAAAGTGCTGTACCACTGAACTAAAGCATCCAAAGACAATCGGAAGTTTTAAACCGGAGATAATGGTGCGTTTTGTGACTAGTTTCTTCACAACTGAATTCCAGAAGGTATTTCCTGAATTGTAGCTTTAGAACAAACATCATTCCCATACTAACTCTTGGGCATATCTAAGCAAATACTTTTGTTCAGAGGATAGCTGTGAAATGGGAATACACCCGCTGGCATGGCAAGTTGTTTTAAATAAAAAGTAGTGGAGATAAAATGCTACATTAACACTAGTTCTTCTGCATTCGTGTCCAAGGTCTCACGATTATATTTCCACCCTAACAAGCAGAGGTCTTTTAGGTAGTTTTAAGTAATACTATTCATTTGTTATGTCTCTGGGAAGCTTTTAGGTTTTTTAACTTAATTTGTGGAGGTGCAATGTGGCCATTTTAATTTTGTCTTGAAAGTATTTTTACTAGTACTCACATTGGCTATCGTCATGGTACAGCTGAAACAGATTTATATTCCATGTGTGCCGATAAAATTAACACTTAGAATGAATCATTTATTTCAATGATAAAGAAGAGATTCCACTTCCAAATAGAGTAAAATGAAGCCTTAGGAATTTATGCATTGAAATATCATCAATTAACAAGCACAAATTATGGTGCCAGTCACCTTATAGGCACCAGAGTATTTCCATGTCCAAAAGTGATATCATGCTTAGTAGAGGATGTCAGAATTGTTAGTGTTCATAACTGTCTTTAAATTCTTGGCTGAATCCAAAGGTATCACATTTATAAAGTAATTTGTAGAATTTTTAAATGTGAAATTATATTATGCATATAAAAGGATTTAGGAAGAGATCTGTCGGTGAAGTTTGGTGAATACAACTATCAATAAATTAAGTTACTTAAAAAGAAAAGGCATTTAAGCTTTCTTAGAGATTTTTATTAGAAAGAAAAATTGTAACCAAGAATTAGTATGTTGCAACTGTTCAAATAATAAGATTGTCCCAAATTGTCTGTACTTTGTAGACTTGTACTTAAAGGAGATAGTTAAAAATAAGAAGAAAACTATAATCTGCAGAAGTTAAATTGGACACCTGTATTAAAAACATAGTCTAAATTATAATTATTGGCTGCATTACTGCATAATCAAAGTGTGCTCCTAAACTTCTTTGTTTAGTATCCATGGTTTGGAAATTTGTCTCACTCTACTTGTTTCTCCTTGCCTGGACTTACAGAATTGACAGACGCTTTGTATCAACCACCCAAGGAGAAAATCATATAACCCGACTAAAATCACTTCATCCGGGTTAATTATTTTAATTAATAATCAAAAATTAATCATTCCAAATTCACATCTGGAAGATCAATATGTTTCTATATCTAATAATTAAAAATATAGTTAAATGTAAGTACTTGTACAAATTCATGGAAATAAAAAATTTGTTGCTTCAGCGACCGAGAGACATAATGTAACATTTTACTCAAATTTGCTTCCCTGGTATAGAATGAAACAGTTTTACCTATTTCTATCTTCTGTATTTCATCAGGGATGTCCTTTTACTTAATAATCCTTAGAATTTCAAGTTACACAATGTATTTTTCCTAGAAATTAAGAGTTTATTTATTTTTTAATTTAAATATTTATTGGTACATTATGAATACACGTCATCATCACATTCAACATTAAGAGTTTGTACCAGAATATGACATGACTTGATTCTCATTTTTAAGGGTTTATTTTTATTGAGAAGAAAACATCACCAGCAGGAAAATTTAAGCCAATTATCAGTTAAAATATAAACATGGCATCGATGAGTGAAGGCAAAGTGGTATATGAGCAGATCGTTTTATATATTATATATATTTCCTTGGTTAACACATCTAATTTCAGTTTGAAAATGTACACTATTTCTTCCCTAGCTGTACACACCTTGTAAATTTAAAAGCCTAAATCTGAGCACAGCTACAATCTATGGAACTCCAACAGCTAAGAAATTATCTGTTAAGAATACAAAAAATATATATGTGTATATATATTTGAAATCATTCACTTGTTTATTTATGGAATAAATAATGTAGAATATAAGATTAGGGTAAAATGATTTCTTTACATAGTAAAAATTCAAAAATGAAATTAATACAGCCCCTGTATCTATTATTTTCAATATATAATTATATTAGACTTATAGTTTACACGTGCATTTTGCCAAGCTGTTTATATATTCATTCCATTAAGTTATGATTTCAATATTTAAAAGTACTGTATTAAATATATATATTTACATAATTTACGAATTAGAGAGGCAAGACATACGTAAATGTATTTCATTTGTCTCCTACCTGTTTAAGAGAATATAAAGCTGTATTTGTCTCTCCATACTGACAGCCAAAGAACACTAAAAGTGCAGCTAGTATCTAGTATCTAGTAAGTTTGGAGGGTGACAGTGACAGTCAAGAACTGCTTCTCAAGATGTATCTTTTTTTAGACCGTGTCCCTGTTGTTAAGTGACATGACTGAGCTTCTCTGCATCACTTAGCAGTAAACACAAGTAATGACCAAAATGACCCCTGAAGGGAGGCTTATGCATTGTATTAAGATTACGAATGTTTGTGTTAACATGACACATTTTGGGTAGAGTATTTTTTATTTCTGAATTACTGTTCATGTGCAGAATTACTCTGAAATATCAGCACAAAGTTTAACTCGTTCATAGATAAGTAGCATATGTGTGGAAATGACCAGGTGACTTTTTTTTTCTTGTGAAATAGGTACATTTTATATATACATCATGATCACACTCAATATTGAGAGTTTGTACCAGTATATGGAATGACTTTCTCATTTTTCCCTATGATCCTGTGCATCCTACAACCTCCATCCCTTAAATACATGAGCTTTGTTTCCCTTTCCTTATCACCACAATTTTTCCTTTCCCCTTCTTACTTACCCCTAAGCCCCATTTCCCTTTGAATATTTCATATTTTGTGACATAGATCATGCACTGATAGAAGGAAAGATGAACTAGAAAGTCCCTGTCATTGTTTTTGCCTAGCAGTTTCACCACTGTATTTAGACGCTAAACGGAACATATATATTTTCACTGCAAGAAAATACAAACTTCCTCTTAAATGATTTGCTCTGCAATTGTTGATTTGCCTTTCACTCATTAACCAATATTTTAAAAAATAATCTTTAAATAAAAAAATTTAAATTAGTAAAAAGTGAAATTTAATTTTTCTTTTCCTTTTTTTCTAGACAGATTAATTATTGAAATGATAGAAAACCTCAGTAGTATCAATAGCTAACAAAGACTCAATTATTTTAAATGTAGGCAATAATGATAATTACACCAACAGGAGGCTGTGATGGAACGGTGGTCAGTGAGCCCGCTGCCCTGGTCCCTTACTTCCTCTGTGAAGGGACAGACTCTAACCTATGACTCAGAAAACCCTTCCACCTAAGGACATCCTCCCTTTTGGCCTTAATATTAAGGTGATGTTCATTGCAAACTATATTTAGAAGTTCATCTGAGATAAAATTCCGAAACTTTCTCATTCAGACCTCAAGCTTTTCTAGTCTAAAATTATAGTTCAGAGAGATTAAACATTTTTAGAAGTGAGATGAGAACACAGTTTGAAGATTTTGAGTTTTGGCTTTATAAAGGTCAGAAATGTGATGACTGACAGGGTGACACTCTGGCCCTGAGTCTACAACTCTCTGACCTCAACGACTGAGGATAAAATGAGAAAACAGAGAGAAGCTCAGTGATTGATCTGACACACAGTCAATCAATACATTTGTGTCTATAATCATTTTAATTGGATGATTTTCCTCTGATATGAGAGAACTGTGATAATTCATGCTTCTTGGCTTTCTCTATTCATTATTCCTTTTATTTCGTATTATCTCACCTTCTCTACAGGTAAAGAGTAACACAGAAAAACGTAACTGTAGCAGCTCAAAGAAAATTTCCTTTTTCTGTTTTTTGACTCAACCAAATCTCCAAAGGATGGAAAAAAATATCTTACTGAATTTGCTGTAGTGGGAAAAAAAATAAACATAGGTTTAAAAAAATTCTGGCCAGCCAAGAAAATAATATACAAAAATAAAGAAGAAAATAAAATTACTGTCATTTATTTTACACCTGAAAATTGGAAAATATTTCGGACATAACATCTACACTAAGAAGACATTTTATAAATGAGCAACTGGAATTGCTTGCATTTTTAAAGCAATATTTCCTTAAGAAGAAAGCAGGCTTAGCTTTTCAGTGACACAGAAAATTCCTATCATTTTCACATTGTTCCAAAATTATATTAATGGAGTTTTTGTCATGGGAATAAATTAAAATGGGGCATACAGCATGTGGAACGTGACTGTACGTCTGCACCATGCGATTTACAAGAAAACAATTTCATTTGGATCCTATAAGTGACTGAATGGCTGGGAGCAGAACCAGCCAGAGTCTATGTGGACCCTTGCAAAGAATGGGTCCCTTCTGTCAGGAACATGTGAGAGCGAAGGGGTTTCATTTAGAATTTTTCAGAACAAGTTTATGAAAGGACCAGGATGTTTAGATCAGAAGGGCCCATTCCCGGCAGCTATGCAAATTTTACATTGTCTTTGAGTCTTGGAGTTTTCTGAAAGAAGCAGAAGTTTAATGAAAAAAAGTGATAAAGAAAGAAAAAGAGAGAAAGAAAAATTCACAGCAAAGAGATACTAAGTGTAGCATTAAATGTCAAAATATGTCAATCTGCAGGTCTTCGCAACCCTGTGACTCTCAGATATGTGTAAAAGATAAAAATAAGCCATCATTTTAGGCCTTGATGATCACGCCCTTTATCTTTAATCCTTTACATGAAATCTAGTCAGGAAAGCAAAAGTACATCTGAGAACCAGTTAGATTTGAACAAACAATATCCATATATAGTTAGCATATGTAGATAATGTGGATATACACAAATGGCAGTGGAACATTTATTTATAGTTAAGAGTTCGTAAGAATTAAGGAGTAAAATGTATGTTTGTGAAATTTTTTTAGGGTTCAGAAAGCTGTTTTAATTTATCCTGTAGACATTTTCCCATTACAATTCAAATAGCAATGCTGAGTCCACAATATCAACTCAAAAGATATCCAGATAACAGAACTTGTTTATGAAAAGCATTTAATAGTTAGAACTCCTGATTTCCGATGGTTGAGAAATGTTATGGATAGTGAATAAATCAAAGTAACCTTTATTCTGTCTAGTATTTGACTTTAGGGTAACACTAAATTCACTTTGAAAGTATTTTGCAAAAAGAATTACTAACTGGATAGTGCGAATGATGGGGTGTAGGGTGGGAGGAAGGAGAAATGGCAGGCTAGAGGACCAAAGAAGGTTTCACTTAATGTCACCATATTCAACAAGTTTCAAACTGACTATCTCTGGTTGTGTGAAATTTATGGTTTTAGCTACAGTGCCTCAAAGGAAAAAAAGAAAAAAAAAAAACCTACTGGGCGTAACACTGTCAGTATCATCCTCTCTTCCATTTTTCTGCTTTTCCATCAGTTTTGTGTGTTTGTTTGTTTCTTAATAGCATTTTCACAACCTACTGCTGAAAACAAATGTTTCTGAGCCAACAACATACTGGGAGACTCCCAGCGCACCAAAGAGCCCAGGAA
This sequence comes from Petromus typicus, assembly GCA_004026965.1. Lineage (NCBI taxonomy): Eukaryota > Metazoa > Chordata > Mammalia > Rodentia > Petromuridae > Petromus > Petromus typicus. The sequence continues at coordinate 32,502 of PVIR01010570.1, read as the reverse complement.
AGAGGGACTTCGGGAAGGGAGGAGCGGGGAGGAGGCATGAATATTCGCAGTCTGGGATCCGTCTAATAGGAAAGTGCGCAGGAAGGCGTTCAGCCAGCTGCCATATGCCCTAACAAAGATACCAACAGCAGCAGCCAGCCCAGGGAGCTGTTTCATCATTAGCCCCTCACCCAGCAGTGTGGAAACTCATTTAGCCCCATGCTGGACTTTCATTAGGCCAGTCTCGCATCAGATGGTCCCTGTTCTGGCTCCGGCGCAGTGGCCCTGCGCTGGGGTGGGGGAGGGGAGCCGCAGTCTCGGCTCAGCAGGGCCCCAGGATTGGAGGGTGCCAGATGCCAGGGTGCCACGGAGGTGGTGGTGGCCAGAGAGGCCTCATTCAACATCATCCTTTATGTTGGCACGTTGTGGCACAAAAGCCTTTGGAAAAACGGGAAAAAAAATCTAAATCTCTCAAGGTTATTTTTAATCTGACTTCTACTGAAAATAAGATGGAATAAAGTATAGTCGTGAAGCTGAAAGCAGAGGGAAAATGCCGAAATCTTCACTTGGAATCAGCGAGCAGCTGAGCTGACACTGGCGATTCTTTTTTAACCTCAGGACTGTAATAAAAAGTCAACGAAGCAAAGGATGTCAATAGATTGTAATAAAAAAGATGTGAAATTTTAGAGGGACTTATTTTCTTCTTATAGGGAAGCTATATTAAAATACACAGAAATAGAGTGTGAGTATTAAAGTCTAACAGAGGAATATGTACACAGAAAAGGTGTGTTTCTTAGCAAAAGAAACTAAAACTTACAGCAAGGATACATACCGTGGTTTTCAGGAAAAGAATTTTCAAAATTGAATTTGAGTTCATTTATTTTAGGCCTGTAATAATTCTCTCCAGAGATAAAGACAAAGAAATCATAGCTAACACTGATGACTTTTTTGCTAGCTTCCTTTCAAGAAAGAAAATAACCATGCTTAATATTTGCCGTTGCTTATTTTTAAAATTATATCATTACTCTATTTTGTTATGCTATTGTGTTTTATTGTCTGAAAGATCTTTAGAAACACATTAGAACCCAAGATATATGATTTCTGTTAATTTTGTAAATGTTTCTGTGAATGATGGAGAAGAGATCTGTAAAAAAAAAGCCATTAAACTTTTATCTCTTTATTTAATTTTATATCAACAATAAAGTGAATATATAAAATTACATTTTCATATTCATATGGCACTATAAAGGATACTTCCTTGCATTTCTGAAAAGTATCCTGAAATTGTGTATTTCAATCCATTTATACACATGCAGCAGATTGAAAGGCAAAACATGTATAAAAAGTAGCAAAAACTTCCCTAACACTGCAACATTTTCAAATGGGAAATGTGTTAGTTATGTACTCACAAGATTTCAAGAAAACATCGGCAAAAGACACAACAAGTGAAAATAGCTGTCTCGGTGTTTCAAACCTCAGCAGTTGAACAAAAATCACAGTGATGACAGAAGAGCTGACAGCTTTTCCTTCCAGGGTGAGTGCTAGTTACTGCTAAGGAATCCTGTTCTCCTTCCCTGTCTTCTCCTGGGTGAAGTGGGCAGAGACCCTGGGGCTCACAGGGAGCTCACTTGCTGCAGGGAATCCTTCAGAGCACATTTCTCTCCCAGTATCCTGTTGCTACTTCTCAGTGACCCTTGGCTTATCTCCCACTTAATTGTCTTGGTTTGCATCAATTTATACACACATTTGGGAGCATCATCATAGATGGTTCCTTTCACTGAATTTTTTAAAACAACGTCACTTTCACATATTCTTTCATTGAGTTAAGTGTTCACATCACTTGAAAGAGAAATCTATTTTTTATCCTCAGGATTAACAGTGTAAAGATACTGTAGAACTTTTTAAGGGGAAAAATAATGACACACACAGGGAAGGATTGTATAAACCCAAAGTTGCTAAAGACTAAAGAGGAAATTAAAATTATTACAATATCATTGATATCATAAGGTCCATTTTCTGCTTCCCAGTTTTAGAAAAAGAGCCATCGTAGCATGAGTGTGTGTGTGTGTGTGTGTGTGTGTGTGTGTGTGTGTGTGTACATAGTCACCAGGCACTCCAGTAACAATTCTACCTGGCTAGGTGTTTCAGCAGCCGTTGATACTGTTATTGCTTGGCACAGAGATCTAGCTGCAGTGTTAGCAAACTGGGCCAAGCCTCTGCTGCACCACAGGTATGGGAAGTCCAGGAACAGAAGCCCAGAGAGCAGGTGGGCTGTGTTGAAGCGCCACCTACTGAAATGTTGTGCTCCCCAATTCTGCATTAGAGTTGGCATTTACTACAGCATTGGCTAAACTGGTTCAGGGGAAAAAAATTCCAGTACAGATGAAATCCTATTTTTGGCAAGCAGAGCTCCATAAGTGTGTCAGCTTCGAGCTTTACTGACTACAGCAGCTTGTCTATGCTGATGCATTTGTAACTTCTCTTAGCTAGAGAAAAGAGTAAACCGGAAAGAAGAATGCCCGTTTCTATGTTCGTAAAGTGGGTCATCTGCGTGGATATGAAAAGAAGGGAGAAGAGAGAGGAGGGTGGAGTGGATTTTGATGCATTTTTACATATTTGCAAGATTGTGTTCAGCATGAAATAGATCTAGTTTTAAAACACCTCATTCTCTCTCTCTCTCTCTCATGAACACCCAAAAGGCTACTCAAGGACTCCATGCATCCTTTTTAATATGATTACACTAGCACTTAAATAGACTTCCATGTACACATTACTCTGTCTCTTCCAGTCTACCCTGCATCTCCATTATTTAACGAGCCAAAGACAGAACAGCCTTTAGGAAGCCCCAGGTAATCTATCCTTTTAAAATCAGAATGAGAATGTGACCCAGCCCCATCACAAAGGACAGAAATAGCAGGTGACTGACTAGACAGGCTTTGGTGACTGATCATGAGATTAGTTGAGATATTTTTATAAGCTTTTAAAACAGAAGGCCAAGATGCATATCATGGAGAGTTGTGAAATAAAAGTATTTTCTTTCTCTAACAGTACTTTAAAATTAGAATGTACCACCAGGTGTGATAGCTCACTCTTGTAATCCCAGCACTTGAGAGGCAGAGGCAGGAAGGTTGCTGTGAGTTCGGGGATGGCCTGGGCTGCCTAGTGAATTCGGGGGACAGTCTGAAAGACAAAGTGAGACCCTGTCTCAAAAAAAAATAAATAAAATCAACCAGAATGTAACATTTCTTCTACACAATAGGTCTGTGCATCATGGAGGAAATCATTCAGTGTGACAAGAAAGTATATATAGAATATTTGTATGATTTTTGGTTTTTAATTAGAATTGTTAACATATATTAATTCTATAAAATGATGAATTTCATTATGCTATTTCCATCTGGCATATAACATGCTTTGATTTTGTTGGTATAATTTAGAAGAGGGCATGCTTGTTTTTCTTCTGACTCAATTTTTTAAATTGTAGGAATACCAAATCCATTCCTCACAGAAGTACACACTATCTATTTAAAAACATTTACCACAGGCTAATTCTGACAGTGCTAATATAATTTTCCAAATGAAGGTAATTTATTTAATGCATTTTTTAAGTAAGCAAAATTCTCGGGTCTAATATATTCTTTAATGTCTCTTTGTTAAATACATATTTTTGTGATATATGTAAGAGCTGTGCTGAAGTCTATAGAAGTAGGAAAGTCATCTATATCCTTAACCACTACAGTAACATGTTTGCATAGCTCCTTTTGAGACTGTGATGTTTTATTATGTTGACTTTTAGGCTCATAAACTTCTAAAGGTATGTCCCCCTAGTATCACCTACTCTCTTTTCTCAAAACAACGGTGACCCTTTCATTACATGGGGTATTTAATTGCTTACATGAAAATTAAATCAGAGTAAAGGCTTGATGTAAAACCACGCAAGAATAAAATGCATTTTAGGTTAAGGCTCAGGCCCCTTCCTCCACTCTACTATGCATTGTGTTTTCAATTTTTAAAAACACTTGTAATTTTTAAAAACTCAAAATATTTATTCCCGTGTAACCTTTGAGGCTTTGCTCTAATTTATTTTTAGGCTATTGTCCTTAATCAGAATTGAAAGTTGCACCCTTAGGAATTATGACCCTACTAAGAACTAGGGCTGGCTTTTGTGGCCTCGACTAACGTATTTTGACTTAAAAAAGAATGGGCAAAGAATAAATGCCACATAAGAAGAAACATTCCCTCATTCCACAAAAGCATATGTTGTTTAAAACTGCCCTTGTGAAGAACATCGTGATTGGGCTGTGCACGTGTTTCAGATCATAACAGCTAACACCTAAAATAACAAAGCACAGGAACGCAAGCGGACTCGCGAACGCACTGATTCGTGGACCAGCCCTCATCTGTCCCGGCCCTCACACACCGAGCACCAAACCTCTCCTGCAAGAGTCCCACTCTGACAGAATCCTGTGTAAATAAATGAGAGTTGCCCCGAGCTCCTCGGCCGTCAGCTTCCAGCCTGGCCTGTCCAGGGGAAAGAATATCCACTTTCCCAAACGGACCGCGTCCTGCGCCTTCTCCCTGAGCCCCACTCTGCAAAGGTTCTGGATCCAAGGCGTCCGGTTCCGGCCATCCACCATACACGGGAGGCCGTGAAATACAGCAAGTGCTGAAGCCAGCGCGTCTAGGAGGGGCCGGATCCCTCTACTGGGTGGGGCTTTCATCATTAAACAATTATTTGAAATAACTGTATGCTCTTTACAAATCTCAAAATTGGCTTAATTTCTGCCCTTTGCTGAAAGATCAGTATGGAACCAGGAATGGTTTTAATTTACTGTATTCTGGATTTCATTTAAATCTAAGCCTTTCAAAGCAAAGTGATTTATTTGGAGTGGATGAAAAGTACATCTCAAATGGCGCTTGTCAGCCAGCATCCCCTTAACAGCCCCGTTGTTGCCCTGAGTGTAAACTACAATTCCCAATAGCGCGACAGCAGGCTCAGTTTCTTCACTGAGAGGGCCTCAGTCTCAGTCGGCGCACTGAGGCACGGCCAGGGGAAAGCCCGTCCAGGAAGAAGAAGCCTAAGGGAGGTGTTTAAGGAAAGACTCTGGAGATTGACAGCAAGGTGGAATGGACCACAGCGAATTCTGTCCTGTATGCATTTAATTCACAACCTCAATTGCAATAAGAAAGTGCCACTGAAGGCCTGTTAATACTGGTTAATAGGGCAGTCTTAGTCAAACGGTATCCCTCTCTTGGCTGAGGCCTTGATGTGCCCAGATTCTCTTAGGTCCTTTCAATCACTGCTTTCATACTTTCCAAAAAACTCTACCATTATTAAGCCATTTTACAGATGGGAAAACTGAGGCTCAGAGAAATTTAGGATACTTAAAACACATAACCAGAAAATAATGGAATTCTTTCAGGTATTCAAATTCAAGTACTTAGGACAAAAATTTATATGTTTTGCATAACAATCACATGCTATATACAAGTACTATATGGTTTGGACTATGCTATACCTTTTGGTTGGAGATTCTTAAAAATAATGTTTGTTACATTTTTAAAAATTTTTAAAATAGTATTATAAGTAATTTTCCAAAAGAAAATGGCTTGTTCTCTATATGACTAATTTATAAATTATAGAAAAGTTTTACTAAGAAACATCATCACTTATCCCACTTAGAAGTTTTTCTTTTTAAAATAAAATACAGTTAATTAAAAGCTTATACTTCTGCATTTACAGGTTAAAACACAAAGTTCTGTAACCATGCAACTCAAAACATGATACACATAAAAATAAAAAAATACTGAAATGTTGATAATTAATCCAAATAAAAATCAATTTGGCTTTTATTTGTAGTTATTCATATTGTTTTTCTGAACTTCAAAGTGGCAGCATCTAAATATTTGTCCAAAGTTGCCAATTTTGGTTTTAACTGTAGCTATTTAGCTTGTAAAACACCACACTGGCCTAATTTTCAAGCTTTAGACCTTATTAGTGAACAAATTTCTATATTTAGAACTTCATATTAGTACTTGATTCTTCATATACCTATTTTTTAGTGGCAAGCCCCTGATATTGATTCCTAAATGTATATTTCAAGCAGCCAACTATTTCTTGGTGTAATTGGATTAAGTTGTCTATTATATAGATCATAAAGTAGATATGTCCAAACTGTTTATATAAAAGTTTAAGACCTTAAATTATCATAGTTTCATTGAAATGTTAATGTAATCCTACAAAGACTCTAACTCATCATTAGTAATTGGTTAGATTTATAAATTAGGTTACTAAATTAAGCAGATCAAAAATGATGCCAATGATTCTTTTCCTTGAATTAAGAAAACTAGTATTTATAGTAATCCTGCTAGCTTCATGGCACACAATTTTGGCAACCACCCAAGTTATTTCCTATCTAAATATTTGACTTCAGTAATGGTAGAAGCAAATGTCAGTCCAGAAAGCAGCAAGCAGACCTGACTGCGTTAGAGGGGAGGCCATACCGCTCGAGTCACAGTGAGAACTCAGAATTTCAAGTTTTGTTTTGTTTTGTTTTGTTTTTTTTAAATCTGGAAAAGTTTTTCTACCTTTACTGTGTTTAATTTAAAGCTGAATAAGTCATTATTTCATCTTTTGGCGGAATCCTTTACTTAGATGACGTTCGGAGTTGTCATCTATTTATACTAAATGTGTCCTTTCAAATGTGGCTGTAAATCTGTTTGAGAAATAAATGTCTGGAATATTTGTTTATATATTTTGTGGCGGTGCTTTGTTTTGATTTATTTTGCTTTTCTTTCTTTCATTTTGTGATTTTAAGACAGGGTATGTGAAGGTTGCTAAGTGGCTGAGGCTGAGTCTGACTCATCTAGCGGAATGCTGTGATCACAGACATCCACTCCCGGGCCCAGGTGTACATGTGGTTCGTTAAGTGGGTCTGAAGGGCAGTGTTAAACTGAATGAAGCGAACTCTACCTTCCCACTTTCTCTACCCTGACTCCCACCTGGTGTCATTAACTCTCGCCTGGATAGAAGCAGCACTTTTTCTAATGATTTCATATTCAAAAGTTGGTACTCAGTAGTAGAAAATCTTTTTTTTGTTGTTGTTGTTGTTGTTTGGTTTTTTTTGAGACACGGTCTCACTTTGTAGTTCAGGCTGGCCCTGAGCTCAGCCTCCAACTCAAATCACAGCAATCCTCCTGCCTCTGCCTCCCAAGTGCTGGATTACAGGCATGAGCCACCTCGCCCGGCACTGTGGTATGTGGTACTGATTGCTGCTGGGGTGAGTCTCCAAGCCCAGTATTGTATGTGATTGCCGAGGAATTGAACCCAGGTCTTTGTGCTTCCAAGACAGGCACCAGAACCATTGAGCTAAATCCCCGGCCCCACTCTAGTAGAAATTTTTGCCACATTAGATCTTTGAAAGCATTGTTTCGAACAGGAATAGGTGCAGAAAGTGTGGGTAGAGATGCCCTGGAGGTCTTGGACAAGAGAGTATCCAAGATCGAGTGGACTAAGGCTATCAGGAGAAGCCAACGCCCATCAAAGACCGGCCCCCAGGGCTCCCTTTTCTGGGAGCAAAGAGCACTGCACGCTCCTGCGTGTCGCGCCTGGCCCCAGGCCTTGACGCTCCTTTCAGCCAATCTTAGTCCTCTCCTTGAGCTGCTCCCTCATCCCCTCTCTCTGCTCTTCTCTGACTCTGAAATGGTCAGAAAAGACAAACCAGATTCGTGTCTTTCAAAAGGCTCTTGGATTGTTTCAGCAGAATCAGTACCTAAAGTACACAGATTCCTCAGGAGCCGAGCATCTAGGGCAGACAGGGTCAGGTTCTGCAGGGATTTGTCCCCAACACCGCGTCGGAGAGAGGGCGGCTCTGATTGCTTCTTTAGAGTCCCCTCTTGCTTTCCTATGATGAAGAATGAAGTTCCCAACCCTGCGGAATGTCCCCCGCATGAAGCTTTCCCAGGGGATAGTACATTTTCCTTTTCAAATAGGAAGTTCTGTTCACCGGGCTTGCCCGTCCTGTGACTGGTCCCTTAAATGCCCGTCCCAGCATCCAGTGCCGCCCATCCTGATGGCGGACAGAGCCTGGGAGGTCTGCTCAGTCTCTCCTTACGGCCCCTATGCGAAGGGCATGCCGGTCTTGAGAAACTCAGTCCTCTCTCAGGCCCGCTGCTCCCAGGTTCCCGCCAAATCCTGAGTTAACCACATTCCAGACTCTAATTCGGACAATGCCCAGCCCTTCCAGTAGAGGTGTACCAAGGAGCCCGGCATGCACTAGACGCCATTATAATCTAGAGTTAGGAACACAACCTCCTGAAGTGGTTACTTAGTTCTTAAAATTCCTCATTTAATTATCTTGGGGCATTTCATATAGAACTTAATGGGTATTTAATAAAACAGAACCAAAAAATGAATTACATAGGGTGCTTTCTGTTATTAATGCGATAATTCTCCCAAGAACTGGGAGAAAAATGAACATTCTAAACTCCACAGAAAGAAGAAAGGAAAATAAATTGAAAAATTACTTTTAAAATGGAAGTCTTCCTTCTACCTGTTACTTTTTATCATTACTCCTTATTAAAATGTTTTAAAAAATGCATGTGTGAAAGAATTTTCAGTAACAGGAGCCTCACTTGTTATTTGAATATTTCATATTCAGAAGTCAAAATAGAATTTAAAATGCTGGAGACTTGCTAATCACTTTCGTGAAAATATTTGGGGTTAATTTGAAATAAAAGCAGAGATTTTCTTATCATTTGATTTTTAAATAAGATCTAAAGGCTTTGATCAATGAAGCCTTTCTATTAACAAAGAAAACACATTCTATAAGGTTCCATGTATTTTTAGCAAACACTGTTCGCTTCTTTACTATATGCTGGATATCACTATGAGTGGTATACCAATTTATGGGTTAAGCAGTTATGTTATGGTGGAGAAAACTAAGGTGTATCAGAATTATTTCCAAGTATTCTTAATAAAGAGCAGCATGGGAGTTATAACCCAGACATATTGTCCTCAACATGGCAGACTTTCAAATAAGGAGTCCACGTGTCCATGGCCTTACTAAGACAGGAAGAGATGTATGTAGGTTCAAGTAATGGATTTGTTTAAAGCTCTGATAGAAGAGACGAGTAAGACAGAGCTACATGTGTGGCATGTGCTAGAGGGAAGCTCATCTACATGGAACTGGGTACAATACTGCTCTACAATACTGCTCTTCCATGGCTAGAACGTACAATTACAAAGTTGATCTGCATATGGTATGCCGCTTAGTACATAGTAAGAAGGAAGGAAAAGAAAAATTGTAATACCTATATAGAGAGGGTGACAACAGTTTGCCATAAGCTATTATATATTTGATGAAAATTTAGAAGAAAAGAGCTTGAAGGCTGAAACATAAAGAAATGATAAGAAGAGGAAAATGCTAGTTATCCTAACTTGATCAATGCATGCTATACATGTGCTGAGTTATTACACTCTGCCTGTTAATATGCACTACTATTAAATGTTAATACATTTTTTCCTTCCACCAAGGATTTAGCTCAAGTGGCAGCACACTTACCTTGCAAGCACAAGGGCCTGAGTTCACTCCCTGGTACTGCAAAAACAAAAAAAATAATTCTTAAAAGATGAAAATATGCTGGGCACTTCTACATGGCAAAGCCACTGGTGACTTAGTCAGCATGTCTAACCAAGGTCACCATTATCCCCTTATCACTTCTTCATTGAGCGCAGGGCTGAACTTCACACATTTGCTCTTTGCTCTTAGCTGGCTTCTCTCACCAGCGCTGGGTGACAGACTTAAATCCTGTTCTGTGAGGTAACAGGCCCTGAGTGTTAGCTTCTAGCCAAGGTCCGCTTGACCAGGACCCCAAAGCACCTCCTGCTTCCTCCTCCCCATGCTTGCAAAGAGTAAACACAGCATGTCTTCGGTGTCTTTGCTCTTTGTTGCCCAGAGCAACTTGGACCAGCCAAGACCCAGCTTTCTCTCTAAATTCTCTCTTGCCTCCTATTAGTTTTTTTTTAATTGAAATCTTTATTGGCACATTACATATATACATCATGATTGCGTTCAACAATGAGAATTTGTACCAGATTATGATACAACTGAATTCTCATTTTTTCCCATAACCCTGCCCACCTTCCCACCCTCACCCCCCATATACATAAACTTTGTTTCCATCCTTTTTGTTATAATCTCATTATTTTTCCCTCCTTCACTCCATTATGCTTTGAGTGTTTTCTATTTCACAATATATAACATACGTGTCTCCTGTTAGTTTTATCAGCTTGTGTCATAGTGACTTGCAAGAAATTGAGACCCAAGGCGGGACTCTTTGTGACTATTCACAAAATCCCACACCTGTCTTTCCCCTTTAGGAGCTCTAAAATATATATTCTAATATAATAGTAAAATTAATAATAACAGAGGCTGGCTCAAAATGCATGCCTATTTGACAGGTCATCTATGTTGAACACTCAAAGTTCAATGTATTTTTCTGGAGAAATCATAGCTGATTTGTGCTAGCACAAGTTTTCAAATACCAATCCATTTCTTTTGCTGTATCATGAGGCTTTGGAAAACAAAAACTAGAAACCTACCAAAACCACGTGGGAAGATACTGGACTCTCTTTTTGCAAAAAGGGCTAGAGTGGGTTTGTGAGTTCGAAAGCTGACTTGAAAGAGGCGCTAGTCAGCTCTGTTTTTCCTCTTCTTCCCTGGTCACGAATGCAAACACCCAGGAAGCTAAACAGTAATGCTCATTCTACTCAGCGCTATGTGCCGTGGATCAGAGTGGAAGCCACTGCAATTAGCCTAAAGGGACAACTTCATCCCCTCACTTGCCTGGTGCCCAGGGATCCTCTCTATAGCCACAGACTCTCCTCACAGCCTTAGGAGACTGAACCAGACCAGAAGCTCAACCCTCAGTGGGTACAGAGCAAAGCAGCTCATCCAGCAGATGAAAGGGAAAGTGAAGCTGCTGATTTGCAGCAAGTGAAGAGGACAAAGCAGTCTCTCTGGGAGCAAAGAACGTGCAGGGCTTTCCGGGGCACTCACTCATACAGATGGAAGTGACTGGCCACTGACTGAGAGGTGGGCACGTTTCCGAGTACACTTAAGTGAAGGTCCTGCTTCTTCAAATGTGGTGAATTTTTTTTTTTTTTTTTACAAAAGTCTCCATGGGAATACTCAGGAAGAGAAGTATTATAACAAGTGAAGTTGGCTCTAGGCCACTTACGACGACTGAGTGAACACTGTTGATTGGTTCTTTCTATGTTTTCCTAGAGAAACTTACCGGAAGTGAACACTTTGTCAAAGCAGTAATAGTCATTTAGAAGGGTAACAACTCTCCTTCACCAACACTGCTCACATAGGTGGTTTTCCCTAAAATTACTCCCTTCCCTGCTAAGACGATTCCCATTCACATGTTAGTAATTTAGCATTCATCGAAGAGGACTCTGCCTGCTTCTCCACCAGTCCCAGCCAGGACTCAGGACTAAGACTCTGCACCCCAAGTCTGTGACTCTACAGCACTGGTAACAGGTGACTTCCAGGATTCTTAGAAAACAGTCTCTAGACCATTGAATCTTATCCCTGGCCATGTAGCATATACCCAGCCCATTAAATCCCTAAAGTTGTGATAGCACCGAGAGTAGAGATGATGCCCTGTTTCTTTGTACTGACGAGGGCCCCACACTTTCACAGGGTCATTCACTCACCCTGAAAACAGTTACTGTCAACCTACTATGGGCAAAGGCATTCCAGAAAGAGGTGTTAGTTCCTCAGGAGTCTTGCTTCTAAGGAAAAGTGTGGTTTTTACACAAACAGAAAATCAGGACGAATAGGAAAAATTACATGGAAAATGGGCATAGTGAGTCTTGTAGGGAAAGTGGGAGATGATGGGTCAAGGGATTTATGAGAAATTCCTCCTTCTTGTTCAAAGAAGGGGCATTGAAACTCAGTTGGAAAACAAGATGGGGGTTATAATGTGGAGTTGTTTTATGGCCTTGCTTGTTAATATTGTGTCTTTATGTAATTTTAATGCAAACTAAATATAAGATAAGCTATATTTTTAAAGTATAATTCAGTATGCTTTTCTCAAATTTCTGCATGCTAGTAAATATAACAAAAAATACCAGCTAAGGGGCCAAGAAGTGTTTACTTATTTAAGAGCTCTAAATACAAACAAAACATGTTTTCAATCTTGAAGGTTATTACAATCTAATAAAATGCTAATAATAGTAACAGCTAAATATACAGAAAACTCACTATATACGTGGTGTTGATCTAAGTACATTTTTGAATATGAATTTGTTCATGCCCTTGACATATTCCATTTGATTTCCAGTTTGTACAGGAGAAAACTGAGCACAAAGGAACAATTGCATAGATATTTTCACACAAAAATAACACACTGTTATAACACAGATTTGGTACTAGTCAACACAGGGTCTGGCCTACCATCTGGGGATTGCCTCTCACCGAGCCACACTAATGTGCTGCTTTCTTCTTCTCAGCTTACTAACAGACTGTGGCTGCTCTTAAGAAGAAAATGGTTTTCCCTTGTTCTTATTTAATACCTACATCTTCATTATGAAATGCCCATCACGTATCTACAAAAGTTCCAACCTCTTGAAAAGCGCCAAAATTTAAATTTGAGTTTAGAATAATAGATTTTTGCTGCAATAAGTATTTATAATTTCTTGAAACATTTAAAACATTATCTGGAACACATTTGTAACATCCTTTCAAATAGACTTTTTGGAGTCTCTGAAATAGATTTTTGAGTCACACAGGGAACGGAGACATATGGGGGCAAATAAAATCAAATGTAACCATGTAAAAGAGTGAGCATAATTCAACTGACAAAAACTCAGTGCAAGCCAGAGAGCTGAGGGCAGCATTTTGGCTCCGGAGCTGGTCAGATGCTCTTTTTACAACATTCAGCAAGCTTTGGAGGAAGCTGTGGTAGGAAGATTGTTAAGATATGAATTTAACCCCTGTACTCAAACCCATCAAAAAAACCAGCAGAGAGATAAACCATCTAATAAGGATGGTAACAGGAGAGAAACAAATGCGGCTCAGTGTCTTTGTGGTCCTCTCCAGGCGATGATAAAGGAAACCATGGAAATTTAGAGATTGTGGATCTAAAGTTGATTTATTAAGCAGTCAGAAGATTTTTTGTACCATATACTAGCTGTAAATGCATAAAAAACCTGCAGGACTTCTCTGAAAATGTTTCTGTATTGATTTCATTGTTGCTTGAGTCAGATACGGATGTTTTCCTTTTATGCAAAATGCTGATGTGTTCCGATTTGTGACTGGGTTTGTGCCTTCAGGAATTCTCTGTAGGGCATGGAAGTAACCATATTGAAACAGTTTGAAATTGGAAGAACCTCATTTTCCATTTCTTTTCACTTACTCAGCAACACAAAACTAAAGCCCAATGATATCCCTCCTCTCCTCTCTACTCATCTCATTCTGGGGGAGAAAAACAAAACACAGGTTAATATTTTAATACATTACATTTTGCTTTGTGATTATCACACTATCTCTTCTTTCTTTCAATTCCTCCTAAAAAATAACTACTTTCTAAAGACACAGCTTATTTATCATGAAACATTATCATCCAAGGAAGACTATTACAAGGTGAAAGTTGAAAGGTGACAGTGATGGAAATGTTTATGCTTAGTGGAGAGTTAAATAAAATAGCAGGTTAAATTTGACCTAGGATGAGATTCATAATATACAGGCCCATTATCTTTCTTAAAAAATAAATTTGCATATTTCTTTAATTGTGTACTTTTGATTTCCAGGCCCTGCATCTGTCAGTGTTTGTGGCCCACCTTTAGAAAGATATGCTACCAGCAACAGAGACCATGAAGCAGGAAGAGCAACGGTACTCCAATGACACCACCATGTCTGTAGGCACAGTGAACCTTAGCCAAGTCTTTGACAGTCAGTAGGTAAAGCTTATGAGAAGGAAGACTCCCATTGCACAGTGGAGCCCAAGGAGTGTTTCTGACTGCCAACGATGTCAGTTGTATGGCAGGACTCACCTGAGCCCCTAAGCTGGGTTCTGCTGAGCGCTGAGTCTCATTGGGCTCAGGGATATTCTGTAGTCACTGTTTCTGAGATGAGAGAGCCATAAACAAGGGGCAAACATGAGATACCCAAACAACACAATGGGGGAACTCCCTATAGGTTTTCAAGCAATATAGATCATCTGCTAAATTTTGCAAGAGAGTAATTTTAGTAAATATCAAATTTCGTATAGCAAACTGTATAGCAGAGAATGACACAACCATAGCAAATGTAGGGCAATGCTTTGAGTTTCACTGATCCCTGAAGCTTTTCCTAATTATCAGTTTCACACTGGCTTTGAGGAAACACTCATTGCCCCAATAAAGATCTGAGTCCAGGGGAAGCAACATTGTTTGCAATATAAACTGACAGAATTAATTGCTGGTTCTATTTATATTCTCTATGACCTTGAGCATGTTACTTAATCTTACTAAGACTCCTACTTATTGTAAAACAGTATTAAACATCACAGTTCTCTACTTCAAGGTTTTGGTAAGAAGTTATGTAATCCATGTAAGTGTTTATCACGGAAGTGGAGTTTGATGTTTAAACTGGGTGAGTGAATGCTACTAATTGCTGTCATATGAAATGCCCATTTATTGGTTTCTCCTTACTCTCTGTAAAACTTTAAAAAATTTAATACCAGAAGTGTTGAAGCTAATGTACTTCAGAAGATACTTCAGTTCATTCATATCAGATACACACACATATACAGGCTGTGTAAATCAAAACAGAACCAGGAGCCTAGAGAGAATCTAAGAGATAAAAAGCATGAATACCAAGAGCAATACCCTGAATTCAGCCCAAAACACCATTAAGAAATAGGACCAAGAAGCTCACAAGTCAGAAACAGAAGGTAAAATGCATATTTGGGAACCACGAAGTCTGTGTCACACAGAAGCAGAAATAACAACAGATACTCAGAGAAAATTTAATGTGAAAAATCGACAGCTATGTAGGAAAACATTAATTAGGTAACAAAAGAGATAAGAACCAAAGTTATGATAGAAGAAGTTTCTGGAAGCATCCAGCACCATTAAGGATGTATTATCGAAGGGGAGAAGTAGGAATTATTTGAGCTTAGAAGCTGGGACCCTGACCTCTGAGGGAAAAAATATCTTGTAAGAGTTGGCAGAGGTACAAACCATGAGCACAGGAAGAAACCAAAAATGCTGAGATGAAGAACATCATTAGGTTAAGGGTTACAGAGACAGGCAGGCAGACGGAGATACACGGATCGCAAAAGAAGGAAATAGGGAAGGGCCTGTCCTTTTTCTTCTCCTATCCTCACCACTCTCTTTTAGTTTCCCCCTGTAAAGTCTTAACAGGAGATCTTCTGAAAAGGCAGAAGTGAGCAGCGGGTAAAAACTAATCTCTCCACAAGCAGCCCACATATGGGTGTGTTTGATGCTGAGAAGAAGAAATTTAATAACTAGAACAGAATTCAGGGTGATTTCTATAATTGGATTTCAAATTTGGAAAGGAGCCTTCTTGTCTAGAAAACAAAAAAACAAAAGAACGAAAGTAAGTAAAATCATTAGACAGAAATAAGTAGAAAAATTATTCTCAGCAAACTTTTCTGGATGTTTTCTTGTGTAAGAAAAGCTGAAGTCAAGGACATGAGGATAAAGATAAGAAGATATTCATTGTTCTATAGCAATATGACTAAACCAAAGGGAGAAGACAAAAAGCACAGAGAGAAACGTGCAGCAAATTGGGTTACAAGAAATAAATTGTTACAGATGATGGCATAGTGCACACCTGTAATTCCAGCACTTCGGGGGGCTGTGGCTGGAGGACTGAAAGTTTAAACCTAGCCTGGATAACTTAGGACTGAAGGAGACATTGTCTGAAGAAAAAATGTTAAATACATTGCAACTAGGAAAAGCATCCTGTAGTGTACTTCAAAAGAGAAAGCCAAGGCATTTGAATGCAGTTAATCATCCTAAAATAGTAGATTAACACTGTGCTGAGTCTAGGATCCCATTTCCAGTTCTCAAATTACTTCCAAACAGTCATTCCCACTACATAAGTGTGGTAGCTAACGCTGTCACATGCTTTGCAATCAATCCTAATAATGCTTCCTCTAGCGAATAATAGCCCCATTGCAGTTGTCCGGTGTGTGTTGTGGTTCTTATATTACTATATGTGTCTTTATGAATGGCAGAAATCATCTCCAATTGAAAATGATGTGAATCCCAGGCCCATATCTTTTTTCCCCATTTTTCCTCAAAACTTTGGTGTGCTGGCTGTGGATTGCAGTGTCTCATGTCCAGGTGGAAGCATCATAGTGTCTCAGAGGCAGTACAGGTGGTAACAGAGTTCTTACAAGACATGTTCTCGGTCCAACTTGGGGCACTACCTTGTGAGTGGACCCAATTTTCTGTTCTCCTTCCTTATCAGTTCCTCCTGAGCAGGGGTTACAGCCAGGCCCAGGTCAGGTCTAGATGCAGTGATTGGGTATCCGAGTTGGCCAACTTCCAAGACTCTCCACCTGAGGAGACATACGAACCCAGCTTCAGAAACCTCGTGTCCTTCGCAGTCCACTGTGGTCCTGTGTTCAAGTCTCCATCAGAGGAAGGACTAAGAAGTTTAATTCATCCATTCTCCTATAGGCCTCCTGCCTCTTCTAAGTTTTTAGTCTTTTCATTAATGGTCAGTGTTATCTATGGGCCCACATCAGTCTGCCTTCCCCTGCTGAATGGTCTCAACCACACCCGTCACCTAAAGTGAGGTCTTCCCGGCAGACAGAAGTTAGTTTTACCAGATAAAATCCTCACAGGTTTCCCTTCAGTCTTGGAACATACAATTTGTATCTACTTTAAATCTAACACAACAGGTCAATGAGTACTTGAAATGAAAAAGAGAACAGTGAATGTTTTCAATGAAAAACAATAGGACTCATACAACTAAGTTCTTCCAAATAGATTGTGAACAAGTACTTATGTCAGATTCCTGCACACGCTGACTGTCTTGCCCAAAAGATTCATCCCAGATTTGAAGGGGGAAGAGCTAGATCACGCTCTTCATCCTCATCTGTAAAGCTACTCTCCTTGCTCATCTCCAAACACATATTTCCATTGACCTACCAACCATGAACACAGTTCTAAACTTGACTCAATGAAACAAAGAAACAGATGTTTAGTTTCCATAAACCACACCCTTAGCAAAACACTGCCTTAGGAGGTCAACATCATTTATAGACATAAAAATTCATCTTCTGAGAACAATACAAAAATGTGTTTAACAGAATTATTTTTATTATTCATTAGTGTACTCAGTATTCTTTTGGGCATATTCCTTTCATAATGCTTACTACTGTTAAGTTCATCATTTTAAAAATCCAGAGAGTATAGAATTTTCCCTCTTTTCATGGGCAAGGATTTCTTGTGAGATATGACTGTTAAGATTCTAAACCTTTATAGTCAACAGCTGGTGGTAAAGGAGTCCCACAGGGAAAGTTTCCAAAAGAGATATTTACTAGTACTCCTTGGGAACGAAGGACTTTAACAAAATGCTACTATTGTATTAAATTGTATGAAGTTGCTGATGCTCCACTATTTAGACCTGCCAGATGTCCTTTTCCATGATCAGTCTCCCACTCAACTATGTCCATTGCACACCGAAGGTCCCTTCTGATTGGCTGAAGCTTTTCTTATGTGTTACTTCATTTGACTTTGAATATAATTTGCAGGAGAGACCTGTGGTAACTTTCCTTCTCCTGATGAGAATTCTCTGCTTATAAAGATGGACTTTCCTGACCTGGCTCACATAATATACGTAAGTAGAGACAGTGGATTGGCTCCTCTCCACACCTGTCTGTGAGGTGCAGATTTTCTCACACAGGTGTTTGGGGAATAGATGCTGAAATGAGTCTGTACTCTGCTCCTCAAGCTTGTTTCCTGGATAGGGTGTCTTTTTCTGATTTGCACCAAACCCTGGTCAAAAATACTGAATCCAAGTCACTTCTTTTTATCATGGACTATCTTTCACAAGCAGTCTTCTGAGCATAGTTTTCAGTGAAATATAAGGCTGCTAACCTATCTGGAGCATGATGATGGCACCATGGCTCTCTTGAGGCCCCTGGAAGAGTTCCTTAACAAATAGACTATTTATTCCTACCTGGAGAATCATGCTAATTAAATTGCTGTTTCCTCATCTATGTCCTAACTTTCGATGAATAGACAAATGTCTGTTGATGGCAGAGATAATTGCAGCTCCACACTCTCTGAGGTGTACTTGTCTGACAGATGTGAGGCTTCCTTAGACTTCTAAACCCAATTGTTAGAAAGCTTATCACAGTAGTGTTGCTCTTAGTAATATCAGCCAAGAAGGAGGAAATTTAATTATGTTGAAATTAAATATGCTTCTGAAAGTGAAAAGTTTCTTGTCTCAGTTTTGTTCCATTCCAAAAGTCTGCAAATTTCTCATGAGTGTGTTCTGTGAGGTGTCATTACACCTTGATTTGCTTCGTTCCTGTGATAGCAGTAATGCTGTGCAGTACTTAGGGCTGTACTCAGTGGACTTTAAAGATATTACTATTATCTATGCACATTTTATCATTTAGCTTATTTTCTTGTTAAAATTCAAGACTGTTATTCTCCCTTTCCGACAAAGACTATTTGGTTAAGTTGTTCTAAATCTTCTACTCAGCTCACCTGTGCACTTATTTATACAATTTAGTTTCAGTGAGAGCCTTGACTTAGTTGTTCTCCGCTTTCCTGTCTCATCATTCTTTCCTTCTGACTGAGTTCTGAGCCTCCACTACTTCCCAGGTGAGATCTGTTTACTCTGGCTTGTCTTTAGTGAGCACCATGTCGGTTGGTTTAGCTGAGATTCTCTCACTTTTATGGTTTTCATATGAATTTTCTATCTGTTGGTTCTCCCTCTGTCCTTAGCTATAAATTTACACTTATTCAGGGTGGATTTGGAAATGATTCCAGTTACTCTTCCCATGCAAGACCCCATTGTAATAATCACTATGCCTATTGCATTGATTCTGAGGAAAGTATCCCTTACAGAAGTTCACTGAGTATTGTTAAATACTTTCCTTTAATTTAATACACCTAGGGCTTATTTCTGCAGTGGTATGGATTCAATCTGGGGAGATTTTAAATTGCGAGCAAATACACATTCTCTCTCTCTCTCTCTCTCTCTCTCTCTCTCTCTCTCCCTCCCTCCTTCCACCTTCTCCCTTCCCCCTCTCTCTCCCTCTCCCTTTCTTTTCTCCCAGAACTTTCTTCCTTACTTTTAACTTTTTTTTTGAGACAGGATCTCACTTTGTAGTTCAGGCTGGCCCTGAGCTCAGCCTCAAACTCACATCACAGCAATCCTCCTGCCTCTGCCTCCTGAGTGTTGGGATTACAGGCGTGAGCCATCACACCCGGCACTGTGGTATGTGGTACTGGTTGCTGCTGGGCATGAGTCTCCATGACCAGTATTGTATGTGGGTACTGGGGAATCGAACCCAGGCCCTTGAGCTTGCAAGACAGGCACAGGAACCACTGAGCTATATCCCCAGCCCCTTATTTTTAAATATCTTATACCTTGTATTAACGTCACTATCTTCTCCACTCCACAGCCAAACTTCTAAAAAGAATAGTATTTGTCATTGCTTGTATTTCCCTATTTTATTGCACTAATGATTTTTCTCTACTAGATTATTGAAATAGTTTCCATCAAGGATAAAAAAAATCTCAGGTTATGGAATCTAAGAGAGATTTCCAATTATTTTTTAAATGAATCTCCTCCATTGCAAAATTGTTGATTGTTTTTTAGTTTCTGTTTCCTTGTCATTTAGTGCTAACTCTTTCTAAGTTTTACTGCTGAGAGAACTAGGAAAGAACTTGAATTTAGTCCATAGTTACAACCAGGGAAGGAAGAGCAGAGCGAGGTCTATTTTGGTGGCCACTCTGTATGTTTTACGCACACTGTCACACAAGCCTCCCATGGTCCTGCCTCACAGTATGTACGGTCTTCTTTAATTACTCTGAGTCTTTCTGGGGTTAGGTTTTTATACAAGGTCATGCCACTATTGCGCAGAGTTCAAGACTGTTCAAGACTGTCCCATTTCATATGTCCCTTTGTGGAGAAGATTGTAGAGAATCAGACACAAAGAAGAAGATTATATGAGTTTAGAGTGATTCAAGCCAAAGTAATTTTATTCAACTCTTAGTATAATATGACTATTAACTAATTTGTGTTGCCAATCCTGTATTATAATGTGTTTTTATGCAATATATCAATTCCTTATCACAATTACCCATTAAAATAGTCCATATCACTGCTGGTTGCAAACGAAAACACTGAAGTAAGGACATGTTAATGGACAGACCGACATCACTTACTCTGTGAGTCATTGAGCAGGAAAATGAACAGGCTAACACTGATTATTATTTCTAATGAAAGCATTATTTTATAATACAAATTGATCATTTGACAGTTATCATTATTGGTTTACTTTTTCTGCTTGATCTAGTTAAAATGTATTGGGTTATTTTTGTATCTACCAAGGGGACCACATAAGCTGTCATCTGTGTTACCCAAATTTTGAGAAGAATGTTGAGAGGAAAAAAGGCAAATTGTTATTAGATAATAATAAGAAGATATTAATAAACTGACAAGATTTATTTTAAGAACTATTTATTTATAACACCTTCAACAGAACAAAAGTAAATTTTGTTTTCTCCATAATTATTGTCATTTTGTGCTAATTTTCCTGCCCTTGATTCATGTTCTTATTTTTGGTAATTGCTTTCAAGCAGACATGAAAACCTGAAAATGATACACACAAAATACATACAAATACATACAAACTCATACAACTCATACAAATATTTTCTGATAATATATTTTTTATTACAAAGAAACTACTGATGACTAATAACCATGCAAAGGAAACTTGGGAAACACAGGGTCTCAATTAATAATCAGGGTTAAAATTTAAGTTTTAAAGTCAAATGGAATAACTGAATTTTTCACATTACTTATAGATGCACTTTATTCTTATATGACATAATTTTTAAAGTCTTTATTAACCTTAGGACATTTACTAGTTGCTTTGCTAGTTTAGGAGACCATCTGATTTTGTAATTGTTGGAAATAATTTTGAAATCTCAGTTGCCTAAGTACTAACAGTATGTCTGTTTCCATCCCTGGTCAATGGAAAAAAATTTTTTGTCATTGTTATTAAAAAAAAATAGTAGGGTAAAATCTGGCAGTAATTTTCCAGTTCAGGAAATCAATTGGCACATAGAGTCAAAACTGAGAAAAGAGGAAGAAGATGAATACAGAAATATGAAATTTCAAAACTTCTACTCTGATAAAACTTGATTATATTAAATGAAGATGCAGAAAAGTTTTCTCAGCTATGATAACTAGTTTTGTCCTAGTATCATGTCTTAGAAATTACTTTTAAAACTAAATCACATAAATAATAATTCAGATGAAACCAGAGAAAGAATAAATACTAAATTTAAGTATAGCGAAACAATTCTTTTCTTCCCCTCCCCCACCTCTTCTTCCTATTCCGCCTCTTCGCTCACCGCTCCTCCTCTTTTGTTTCTCTTCCTCTTCCCCTTCCTCCACCTCCTCCTCTTCTTCTCCTCTTTCTTCTTTGTCTTTCTCAGATTACTGAGAAGTGAACCAGGATCTTTGCAGTGAGCTACATCCACACTGCTTTTAATACCCTCTTTTTAATTTTCAGAGAGCTTATCTAAGTTGCTAAATTACACAGCCTAGGTACATAGGCTAAACTCATGAGGTTTAAACTCTTGCCTCAACCTTCTTTTTTTAAAATCTTTATTGGTACATTAAATATACACATCATGATTGCACTCCATAATGGGGATTTGCCTCAACCTACTAGGGCATGTATCATTGCACCTGGCTTACATTTTAATGTCATCCTGCTTTCCAGGTCATTTGCTTGAACTGGAATAATTTAGCCATTCAGATTCCTTGGAAGATGATATGACGTATGATTGTAGCTGGATAGATAAAAACGTGTATCTATTATCTCTAAGCTAAAGGAAGCTTGGAAATGGCTTCCTTATTAGGTGATAAAAGAAAGATATTCTTCTTAACTACAATATTCTCTTTAAGAAAGGTGAGTGTTAGACTTAGCATATGTGTGAAACTTAGCTCTTGTCCTCCCTCTCCTCATCTCCCATGGCTAAGTGTAAGTTGGGGAAAAAATGTTTTAACAAACAAGCTGAAAATGAAAAAGTATTACAAGATGGGAAGAGGCTGAGAAATTTGTATCAAAGTCTTCTTTTCTTTCTTTTTTTTTAAGCAAAAATAATCAGGAGAGATTGGAAGTCAGATGGACACCTGGTCTTCTGACAGTCCAGAAACTCAAAATTAAAGTCCTCCTATCTTCCCAAATCATTTGTCAACAAATGATCCTGTGTCTGGCCATTAGCACTGGCTCTGTGGAACTTATTTGCCTTCAAAGTGGAGAATGATGCGATGGTTGAGAGCCCAGGTCTCACAAATCGAGAGCAGGGTATTAGTCCCCAGGCTCTAACACCAGACAGGTATTCTCGGGCCACTGACTTACACAACTGCCTCGGGCTTTGTACTCTCACCCGCAGAGGAATAATGCTGTCTTGAAGGATCGTGGAGTGTATTAAATTAGATAAAATATAGAAAACCCTCAAACTTTGCTGGTCTTGCTGAGTTTTTAAAATGGCAGCGATTGGTAAGAGTAAGGGGAAGGAACAGGAGAAAGCAAAGAAATAAGAAGGCAGTGGCAGCTCTGCCTTGCTGACAGGTCCCTGAACTCCCACTTCTCTAGTCGCAGAATCCTGTTCTGCTTGGATTCACGGCCAGGGCTGGCCACACTGCATGGAGGTGGAGGTGTTGCCTCGCCTCTGTGCTGGTCCCCTGCAGTCCAAAGCCCACCCTTTCCACTCCCATTCTAAGAGGCTGGCAATTCCCAGTTACCTTGTTATCTCTTTATATCATTTCTCTCAGAGCTGTGTGTTCAACAGCCTCCTCTTGGAAAACAATCTGAGAAAATGGCTGTTTCAGTGTGAACGTCTATTAGAAACTAATATTTTCCTGGCCCAAAGACACCTGCTCTTCAAATGGCCTCATGGTTAGGTTAGGATTCAATCCATGCAAGAGCCAGATAAAGTAGGAGATAAGATCATCCTTTGAAACCCATGAGAAATCGACTGCAGAGCATGCTCTTCCAGGATAAGAAGATGGGAGCATGCCTGCATCCCTTGTATGAAGTGGTATAACATTTGCACATAACCAATGCACTCTTCCTGTGTAATCTGAATCATCTCTAGAATACCAGTGATACCTAATAAATGCAAATGCTCTGTCCATACATATTGTGTTGTATTGTATAGACAAGAATGTCAAGGAGATGTTTGTACATTTTCAGTACACATAAAATTTTACTGTTAATATTTTCAATTCCTGGTTGGTTAAGTGCATGGCGTTAAACCCATTGATATGAAGGGTCACTCAGAGATTTATTGTGAGACACTGCTGACAGCACCATGGCAGCTGAAAGAGTAAGTCCAACATCTTCTGGACAGGTTGTGAAGTAGGGCAAGAGGTAAGGTCTCCACAGAGAGAAGTTCACTTTCTACTGTTCTCCGCAACTTCTCTTACAGATGCTCAACTCTTTGCATCAGGCCCATTCCTAGCTTTGTGACAGGGTCTGTGGTCATTGTATTCATAACCACCCTCTCTGTGTCCTCATGAAGTACCCTGATGGTTTTACTTCTTTGATTCATGGGAATACTCAAGCCTTGATTGTTGAAAAATGCATATAATTAGAGATTTTGGTTGAAGTGGATCATTTCAGTTTTCATTAACATGAAACTATGGAACACAGAAATATCAACAGGACCTTCTGCATTTCAAACACACTGTTCATCCTTACGGTATAATGCAAGCCCAATTTTCAAGATCAGTCTCTCCTAACAATACTGCACCCATATGAGTTGTCCATTTGACCCTCGAGCATACAGAGCTCTGAGGAGCCAGCTATAGCCTGAGCATCTAGTTTAATGGAATCCTTGTGATGCCTCCTGAGAATATCACAGTGAATCAGGAGGGAGTATTTCTTCATTACAAGAAGATTTTCAGTACTTGACATTGCAGAAATGGGAGGCAAACCCTTTGTTTTTCTGTAAACCTCTCATGGTAGGAGTGAATGGTACTGATTTCATTTCTACCTTTTGATTCCAAGTGTAAGAGAAACAGTACCATCTATCAGGTGCTGATCCAGAGGACATAAGGTCAAGTGGAGAACTCTGCCCCAGCTCTGGTAAGATATTTCCCCACTCCCCAGCCTGTTACTGACTTTCTCCTAATGGTAAATTCACAGTTATATCAAGCCAGCTGCCTCAAAATAATAGGGAACATTATACGTTCTCATTATAATGAGCACGGGCTCACCGCCATACTTCATTTGCTGAGAAGCACATTCCTTAATTAGAAGCAGGGCTGCATGAAGCTTAGTGAGATTGGATAGGACCATCTCTAAGTTCATCCATGGTAGTTTTGGCAGGCCAGGGAAAGCCATTTCCAGCACAAACATTCATTGTGTTAAGAACAAACTGCAGTCCCTCCATAATGGAGATGGTGCAAGCTGCCATCAGTTTGGCTGAGCACCCATGTGAATTGGGCCAGATTAGAGCTTGGTGTTAGGCTCTTGGGCTGGCAGGCTGGACACTCAGCAGTGGCTTTAGGGAGTTTGGCCTTGGTCTTGCTGTTTTTCCTGCAGGGCAAATCGTCAGGTGTGCCACCTAAACTGTCCTTTAAGAATGGCTCAGGAAGAGGCTGTGGTACTGCAGCCATCCAAGTCCGGACAGTGCCTGCATTTCACATAGAGCCATCTGTAGCATGATCTGAAGTTTTCATTCTAGTTGGATGGTTGCAAACTGCCATCCATGAGACCATAACTGCAGACTGGCAGAGAAGAGCAGTGGAGGAGGCACACAGTTCCGAGGCATTTGAACTCTTCTTCATTGTCTACATTCACACCTTCAGGTCAGTGGCTGAACACATGGATAAGCAAGCTGGAATGGGAAAATTCTTCCATAGAACCTGGACTTGACCAGGAGGAAGTAATAAAACAGGAACTGCATGGGCGAGCCTCGGGATTATGTAAGAGGTGCACCGATTGTGAATGAAACTGATCTAGCTTTGTATAATTCATCTTATTTTCTTCTTGTTTTTGGTTTTCAAAATAATGTCTTCACATCTTAAGATCAGCCTAATATGCTGGCCAAGGCCATATTGCGGTCCTATCTTTTAGGATAAACAGCCAAGTTTTATGGGACCAGGGAAATATTTTTAGTTTAGTGTTTAAAATATCCCTTTAACCTCCAGTTTTTCTAAGTCTTTTCAACTTAGACCAAAACAGTGTTGTGATTTAGAAACTGACTCCACACTTTTTCAATATCAAGCAAAAAAAGGAAGCATGAATAAAATTAGAAATTTAACTTTTGTTAGCAAAATATATGTCTTGGATAATTAACAATTTTTCTCTATTGATGCATTTAGTGTCATATGTTTTCCAGCATGACTTAGTAATATTTCATTTACCATTCCAATATAGTAGAATAAATAGAAGACCCTTTACTTGATTATATACTGTCAGTGTATGTGTTCATCCTGAAATATCTTCTGAAGAAAATCTATAGTCTTCTCTTTTATCGACATTTCCTATAGATGAAATTATGGAATACTTAGGGTTCGCATCATCTTCTAGAATAAAGCTTTTGAGGGTCAACTATCTTGCAGTATATACTTGTAATTTAATGTTTTTATTTCCATATAATATATCATTGTGTAATTATAATGCATTTGGCTTCTCTGGTCACTAATTACTGCAAGTTTTTCATGGTTATGAAGAATGTGATTACATTTTAGTTATGGATAGATGATAGCGGTCATTCAACAGAGCAGGATTTCTTGTTCACCTGATTAATTTATGTTCAGCTTTCTAAACCCCAACGAAGGGGCTGTCTAATTTATGTTCCCCCAGGAGTGTATGAGAATTTCTTCTTGCTATTTTCTCACCAATATTTGATGATGTCTGGATTTTGCATTACAGGTATCTCAGTGAGTGTAAAGTGGTATCTCATTGTAGTTTAATTTGCATTTCTCTTAGGAATAAACTTATTGAATATTTCCACATATTTTACTCTTTGTAAATGTTTATTGAAATCTTCTGTTCATTTAAAAATTTTGTTGTTTGCTTCCTATTTAGATGAAGTAATTCTTAATATATTCTGATTAGAAGGACTTTACTAGTATATAATTTACAAATATTTTTTCTAGTATGTCTGTGTCCTTTTTGCCTCCCAAATGAAGTGCAAAAATCAGTGTGTCATTTCTTTTTTATTATATGTACACATAATGTATAAATATGAAATTTTTACCTAACCATCACAAAAATTCATTTTCTTTCAACATGTTTTAGACTTAACACTTATATGAGATTCATAATCTATTTTATGATTATATTTATGTGTGGTGTAATATAGTAATCTTGTGAAATTATTTTTGGTGAATAAATATTCATATTTGTGAACACATTTTGTTAAAAAGTTTGTCTTATAAATACTCTAAAAATGCTTTATCATTTTTTGAGAGTGAGCTAACCATACTTTAATAGTATTTATGTTTCCTCAATTTTGTTCTGCTTACCTACATGTCTATCCTATGCTTATATTGTCTTGATTACTATAGAATATTACTGCACTTTTTTTTTGAAACAGAGTCTCTTATTGTAGGCCCTGAGCTCACTGTGTATCCTGGGTAAGCCTTGAACTCACAGCAGTCCTCGGCCTCCTGAGTGCTGGGATTATAGGCATGAGCTACCATGCTTGGCACTGTGGTATGTGGTTACCAGGGTTCAAACTCGAGACTTTGAGCTTGCAAGGCAGGCGCTGGAACCATTGGGCTAAATCCCTGGCCCTTATTACTGCATTTTTATAATGAGAAATATAAATTCTCTAAGTCTGGATATTTTCAAAATTCTCTTTGCTATCCTGAGTTATTTGCATTTCTTTTTGGATGTTAGGATCAGCTTATCAATTTCTGCAGAGACTGCCCTGGCATATTGAAGATTATAGGGAAGCTATAAATCAATTTTAGGAGAATTTCCATCTTACATGTTGAGTCTCCCAATTCATGATCATGATATGAGTTTCTTTTCTGTATATCTTTTATGTTCTTATGGTCAGTGTTGTCTTGGCCTTCTTTTCTGATATTTATATTTTACATTTTATTTTTTGTTGTTATTGCAGGTAAAATCATTTTCATTACTTCATTTTTTGTATTATTTATTATAAACACAGATAAAGATAAGTTAATTTTCATATATGGATCTTATATTCTGAAACTTTGCTGAATTCAATATTCTAGTGAGGCAAGAGGAAGAAAAAGAAAAAAGAATTAAGATCTGACATGTACAGGAATCCAAGAATCTCAAGGTATGTGATTGCTGTATGTCATAAATTTGACCTACATATAATACCAAGAATGAAAGTGGAAAAGGGGTATAAAGGTGGTGGGAGGAAGGTGGGTTTTGTGGGATATAAGCTGGTTCTTTGATTTAGCTATTACCATTTGTGTTTATAAACATTCTGCATATATCACTACAATAGAATGTCTTTAAATATTTGGGGAAGATACCTAGAATTTGCATCAAAACTGGAATCTCCAGACTGCTTTCCAAAGCTGTGTTAGTTTACATTCCCACCAACAAAGCAGAAGTGTTTCTTTTTCCCTGTGATCTCGCTAGACTTTGCTGTTTTTGAGTTTTTGATGACAGCTACTCTTTCTGCTGTAAGATAGAACCTCAGTACTCTCTTTAGTATCATTTCTCTAATTACCAAAGATGTTGAACATTTTTTTCATGTACTTATTATCAGTTTGGATTTCTTTTGAAAAACATCTGTTCATTTCAGTGGCCCAATTTTTGACTGGGTCTTTTGAGAGATCTAATTTTTTTAGTACTCCATAATATTATAGTTACTAACATTTTGTCAGAGTAGAAAGACAATTTTTTTCCATTTCACAGGTTATTTTTCAATCTGTTGTTCTTTTCCATTGCTGTATAGCAGCTCTTTTTTTTTTCGAGTGGAATTTTCTCTTTTTTTATTTTATTGGTGCATTTTATATGCACATCATGATCACACTCATTACTGAGAATTTGTACCAGTATATGACACAACTTAACTCTTATTTTTTTCTCATTCCCCTGCCCACCCTACAACCTCCCTCCTGCTATATATACAAGCTTCTTTTCCATTTTCTTGCCATAACCTCATCTATTGATTCTCAATATTGTTTCTTACTCAGTTAGGGTTCTGTTATGTTGCTGAATTTGATTTCTTAATCTTTTGTTCAGAAAATATGCATCTATTCTTAGGAGAGACTTGTCCTTAATGTATAGGGCTCTTCTGTTGGCTAAAGTATCAGGGCAACAATAGCTTCTGAGAATAAGTTAAGAAATTGTTTGTCTTTGTACTTTACCTGAAAGTATTTGTGATAAATTGTCATATCTTCTTTTAATGTTCATTTACCAGTGAAACTGTCTGGGTTTGGCCTTTACTGTAGGAGTACATTTATTTCGTTGTTAATTCTTTTACTCATAGTATGTCTAATCAGATATTTTATTTTTGGAGTCATTTTTAGTTTATACATTTCTAGGAATTTGCCTCTTTCTTCTTTTTATTTTTCCTTTACGTATAGGTATACATTTGTTGTTAGGTTATAGTTGTTTTTTGTAATATACTATACTTTTTAATATTGTTAAGGGAAGTAGAGACATCCTTCCCTTTATTCCCAATTTTAGTTATTTGTATATTCTGTTTTATTCCTTATTATTTCTGCCAAAGTTTTATCAGTTTTATTAATATCAGCAAAGAACCAATGATTAATTAAATTTTTTATTAAATTTTTTCTACTATTATTATTCATTCTATTCTGGATTGTGTCTTATTTTTATTATTTTTTATTCTGTACACATTGTGTTCAATTTACTACATTTTTTATTTTCCTAAAGTTGAACTTTAGTTTTCTAATATAGATACTTAAAGCTATATATTTTTATTAAGAAAAACATGTCTGTTTTCATTCAGATATTGCAGTATTTGTTGACTCATGGGTCTTTTATAAGTTTGATTATTTGCAAGTATTTATATTGCTGAATTTCATTATCTTCGTGATTGCCATTTAATTTCACTTTATTTGGAGAATCTATCTTGTCAATGTTTTGGGCTTTCCATCGTAGACTGGCAGGTGCATGCCAATCTTCAGAATCTGTTCCAGTGGGGATGGAAGAATGCAGTTGGAGAGCCCTTGGTATAACACTTCAGTCTACACACATTTGGAGAATCTTTGGAAGAGACAGCATTTGTTTATGATTAAAATTTGGAAAGAGAGTTCTGCAGTTACAGATTTTTGACTAAACCTAATTATAGATAAAATTGGAATGCAATAAATCTAATTACAAAAATTTCTACCTTATCAGAAAACATCGGAGGGAAAATTTTGGATGTTGTTATAAAAATTTTCATTATAGCTAAAGAGACAAACATATCCTTTGATTTCTACCAAGGAAGAAATATATATAGTAATATTTATAATACATAACTGTATATATAATTTCTTGCCAGAGAAAATCTTGAAGTGAACAAATCATTTCTAGCATATATATGTAATACTTTGTAATACTGTATATATTTTGTAATACTATATATATTTGTAATACCATATATATATTTTGTAATACTACACTATAGTGTAGTATTACAAAAGTAACTATATCCTAACAACAAATGCCTACCTAAATGTAAAGGAAAAACATAAAGAAGAAGCGAATTCCTAGAAATGTATATATCTGTGTGTGTGTGTATATATATATATATTTTTTTTCTGGTCAGAGAAAATATTGAAGTGAATAAATCATTTCTATCAGGAAGTTTAATTTGTCCACCTCTGTGAGACTCAGTGCCAGATACTGAACCCCCATATCAAGTATTAGAGTTAGATGAAAGAAATTCTATTTTAATTATATTAGCAAGACAATTACAAAAGGTATTAAAAAATCAAACTTCTTCATTACTTATTTTATTATACACTCAGAATGAAGCATTGTATTTTAAAAACTTAAAATAAATAAAATACTTCCACAAAATACTTTGCATGGGATGGTTTACTATTTGATTTGATAAAACGAAGCAGTAAATGAATACTTAATAAGTACTACCCCTTCTCTCCTGAATTACAACCACTAAAAGCAAGTGAATAAAAATAAAACTTCTATGTCAAAATAATCTAAACTCAGGGCTTCTAGAGTCCCAGTGGAAATATTGTACCATAACTGTATCTCTTCCTTTTCCTCATCTTCTTGTTCTCCCCCCGTTCCTGGCTTCTCCACCCTCCTCCAATGCTCCCTTTCTTCCTCGTGCCCTCCTCCCTTCATCTGTACCTCCCCCTCTGTCTTTTTCTCTCAATCTTCTTTTCTGTCTTCCCTCATTTTCCTTCTCTTTCTTTTTCTTCTTTCTTTTCTCCTTCTCTTCTTCTTATGCTTCCCTCCTCTTCTCCCTGCTGTTCCCTCCTTCCTTCCTTTCCCATCTGGGAAAGACAGAAAGCTAATATCTTGAGATAAAATATCACAGACTTAAAGGCGGAGCACAAAAATAATAGCTGAGATAAAATATTCTGCATAAGACATTTGTGAGCTTTGCCCTTGATCCAACCCAAAACATAACTGAAGAATGTCTTAATTTGCACAGTTTGCATTATTGTTGAGTTGCTATATTAGATAAGATTCAGAATAAGATGTTGTGCCAGTAAAACAAGTTCACATAAAAATACTCTGATGAGTCTTAAATTCAGATATATTCAGTCCTTTACATCTGTGCATTCTACATTCATGAATCAATTGTGGGCTGAAAATATTGGAAAAGCAGAGACAATTTATGGTCTTGCCAATATGTACTAAGTAGTTAGACTTACAGTACATGTGTTTGTATAGAACATGTGCCTATTTTCTTATATCATTTTTCCCTAAGCAATAAAGTATGTCATATTTGTACAGTATTTACACAATAGTAAGTAAACTAAAGTTCATCAAAACTAGCAGAAAGATGTGCATAAGTTACATGAAAATACTATGCTATGTTATATGAGGGTCTTGAAGATTCACAAATTTTGCCATCTGTGCAAGCTCCTGGAAACATTTCTTACAGGTTAATGTTAACTACACCACCATAATATACCTCTTCATTTTAGTCTGATAAAAAATCCTAAATGTTAACTAAAGAGATAGATTTTTAAAAAATCTTGACAGTACATTTTGACAATGAGTGTGAGCCCATACTATATGTGGAAGCAGGCACCACCATGTGTGCACTGGATTCGATCCTCACTCTGTGTGAGCTGACACTGGAATGGCAAAATGCTATTGCAAGAGACAATCAACAAATACTTGGCTACAGATAGTAAACAGCAGAGTCCTGATAAAACCATTGATGGATCAGAGTGTTTCTTTTTGGGGGGACTGAATTTGTTTATACCTTGTAATATTAAAATTAATTTTCTTTTATTTGCATTTATAGAAAATGAGAGAATATCTTAAGCTCTTCTATTATTTTGTGCTGCCAGATACAGTGTGGTGGCTATTCGTGCTTGGTTTGGTGGTGTCTCCAATCAATACATAAAACAACAAATTAATTTAGTATGAATTTTAAATTGTGTTCTTTAGAATCAACAGAGTGTCTTGAATTATCAAGCTTCAGTTTGGAATCCTGCAAATGAATTTTCCTTCTCCTTATTTTTCATGTAGTTGTGAAATCAGGGTGTTATGTTATGAAACATTTAGCCCATATATTTTTATTCACCAACTCTTGTAAATGCTGAAGTTCACTGTTGTTTTCTAATAGATACTGTATGTTCTAAGGGAGTCTTCTGAGCTTTTCCAATGACATTTTATGCCATTATAAAATGCAGGGTGGGGAGAAAAGGGAAAAAATGAGAATTTAGTCATGTCATAGTCTGGTACAAACTCTTAATGTTGAATGCAATTATCATGTGTGTTCATAATGTACCAATAAAGATAATTTTTTTAAATGAAATGATTATTTTGCAGCCAGAGTTTACCAAAACATTTTTCCTCAAGTTTTGTACTGTTACATACCTTCATGAAAGTATTATTACTATAGGCACAAGAGTGAACACAGCCAGTATTTTGGGGTAGAAAAAAGAGTTGGACACAAGCCAAAGTAAGGCATTTGGGAACTATGTATGTATGTATATATGTATGTATGTATTGTCTGTCTGTCTATCCATCCATCCATCTGTCGATCTCCATTTATTAAGCTTACAAGAGTAATTGAATGTGATGAGAATATTGAAGACTACATCTTTCAGAACTAATCTGTGAATGAAT